>JAAAKG020024876.1:0-20039 GCA_010014905.2 Druon quercuslanigerum | reverse complement strand
TTACTTGGAAATTTCCCATTTCCCGAATTTTACTATTCTCATATTTTATTCTTCGCGAATTTTTTAATTCGGGAATTTTATTACTCAGAAATTTTCCATTTCCCGAATTTTACTATTCTTATATTTTATTCTTCGCGAATTTTCTAATTCGGGAATTTTATTATTCGGAAATTTTTTCATTCGGGAATTTTATTATTCGGAAATTTTATCCTTCAGGAATTTTATTACTCGGAAATTTTATTCGTTGCGAATTTTCCAATTCGGGAATTTTATTATTCGGAAATTTTCCATTCCCTGAATTTTACTATTCTCATATTTTATTCTTCGCGAATTTTCTGATTCGGGAATTTTACTATTCTGATATTTTATTTTTCGCGAATTTTCTAATTCGGAAATTTTATTATTCGGAAATTTTATCCTTCAGGAATTTTATTACTCGGAAATTTTATTCTTCGCGAATTTTCCAATTCGGGAATTTGATTACTCGTAAATTTTCCATTCCCCGAATTTTTCTATTCTGATATTTTATAATTGGCGAATTTTATAATTCAGGAATTTTATCATTACGAATTTTTAACAATCGGGAATTTTCTTAATCCAAAATTTTCGAATTCGAAAATTTTAATAATCCAGAATTATTTTATTCGGAAACTTTATTATTCGCGATTTTTTTAATTTGGAAATTTTCTAATTTGGGAACTGCATTATTCGGAAATTTCATTACTAAGGAATTTTATTACTCGGGAATTTTCCTATTCACGCATTTTATTAATTAGAAATTTTCCAATTCACGAAGTTTATTAATCGAGAATTTTGTTATTCGGAAATTTAATTATTCAAAAATTTTTTAATTGGGGAATTTTAATAATTGGAAATTTTATGATTCGGGAATTTCATTAAACAGGACTTTTCCAATTCACGATTTTTATTAATCGGGAGTTTTCCAATTCCGGGCCTTTATTATTCGGAAATTTTATCCTTCAGGAATTTTATTACTACGGAAATTTTCCATTTCCCGACTTTTACGAAGCTGATATTTTATTGTTCGTGAATTTTATAATTTAAATTTTTTAATTCGGGAATTTTATTATATAGAAATTTTATTAATTGGGAATTTTCGAATTCGGGAATTTTCTTTTTTTGGAAATTTTATTCTTCAGGAATTTTATTAATACGGAAATTTTCCATTTCCTCGACTTTTACGAAGCTGATATTTTATTATTCGTGAATTTTATAATTTAAATTTTTTAATTCGGCAATTTTATTATATAGAAATTTTATTAATTGGGAATTTTCGAATTCGGGAATTTTCTTTTTTTGGAAATTTTATTCTTCAGGAACTTTATTACTAGGAAATTTCCCATTTCCCGACTTTTACGAAGCTGATATTTTATTATTCGTGAATTTTATAATTCAAATTTTTTAATTCGGGAATTTTATTATATAGAAATTTTATTAATCGGGAATTTTCAAATTCGGGAATTGTATTATTCGGAAAGTTTATTATTCGCGAATTTTCCAATTCAAGAATTTATTATTTGGAAATTTTATCGTTCAGGAATTGTATTGCTCGGAAATTTTCGACTTCGCGAATTTTATTTTTCGCTTATCATGCTGGCATTTTATTAATCAGGAATTTTCAAATTCACAATTTTTATTAATCGGGAATTTTCCAATTCGGAATCTTTATTATAAGGAAAGTTTCGCGAATTTTCCAAGTCGGAAATTTTTTATTTAGAATTTTATCATTCACAAAATTTATCAATTGGGAGTTTTCCAAGTCGGTACTTTTATTATTAGGAAATTAAGAATCGGGAATTTTATTAATAGGGAATTTTCTTACTTTTTATCGAAAATTTAAAGGTTAAATAGAGTATTTAAACAATTTTTCATTTTCTATAAAAATTTTATCTTAGAATAGATTTACAAAGTCACAGTTCTTTCGAAATTTTTTAAGTTTTTAGTGAAAGCAAATCCATAATCAACTAAGTTTAAACAAATTAATTTTTTTAAACATTTTTATTAGTTACAAAAATATTCTCTTAGAATAATACCAAAAAGTTGCAGTTTCTTTCTGCAAATTTTCACTTTGTGTCCACTTTTTAATTCGAGTGAGGTAAAAATTAAATTTGGTTAACAAAAATAATTGTTTAAACAAATAATGATCTTTTTTGATAATAATCTCTTTAAAATTTGCTAAAAAGCTCTGGGTTTTCCTGAAATTGTCCACTTTTGTGAACTTTTCATATATAGCGAGGTAATAATTAATGAAATTTACAAAATTAAGTCTTTAGATAAATTATTATTAATCATAACGATCTTCTCGGATAATAATTCTAAAAAATTGCAGCTGTTCCTGAACTTTGAACAACAATTTTTTCAATAATTTTTATTATTAATTTCATTAGTTATAACTTTTATCATTGTTCAAAGAGAATATTACTACAAATAATAATAGTTTTAGCAATTTTTTAAACTGGAATTAATGATCAACTCATTCTAATTGCAAGGTGAACAAAGAAAATAAAATTATAGAAAAAAACTGCAACTTCCTAGCATTGTTCAAAGAGAATATTATTATAAATAATAAAAAGTTGTTTCACCAATTATTTCTTTCAAACTTAATTGATTTTTCGTCGCTCTAACTGAAAAGTTAAAAACAAGTTAAAAAGTTCGGAAAAACCCGTTCTAAGATAAAATGACTATAAACAATAATAAATTATTTAAACAATTAATGTAATTATCCCTTTAATAATAGAAAGTAGTATTTTACGTTTTGGAAACAATTTGTATTTAGAAACATCGCAAAAAATCATAATTAGCGCCCAAAACTCTCAAAACGCAATTTTTCACTTATGGGTTTTTTGTGCGAACCCTACAAAATAGACCTATGGGGGTGATATCTAAAAAGTAATTACTGATTTGTATTCTGCGGTTGAAAAAAAATCGTGGGACCAGTTCAGGTCCCAACCCAAGTTCAGGTCCCTTCATAGTCTTCGTTACAGAAAGGCTCATAACACCTCCGGTTCTATGCAACCAATTAAAAAATCCATAACCTCTCTTTTTTTCCACACGACATCACACGAAATGCCCCACGGGCAATCCCATTCCACTCGGCAATCTCGCAACGATATCTCATAGATACGTGCCACACGTACAGGGAACATGCATCGCCCGAGGTGTACACGCGTGACAGCAGATCCATTCTGCCACAGTGGAATGGGGATAGAAAAGGAAGGGGATATAAAAGGAGGGAAAATCTAGAGTGGGATGGAAGCGGTGAAGCCCCGATACTAATTACATTTTCCTCACCAATCACGTCGGTGTCCACAGATCCGCGGATGTTCGACTCCGTATCGTAGACGTCAGCTGGGCTTATCTGGCCTGGGTCCAAAATCCAACGCCGTTCAGATTAAGCCCTCCTCAGCGTTAGCAGAAGCTCCAAGTTTCTTAGTCCTTCTCTCCGGAGACTGAAACGCATCGCTCAAACGGATTCGTTTGGCCTTGGTTGTAAGATCTCCCTCGGTTGTAAGATCTCCTTTTCGCTTCCTTTCTCCAATGGGGTCCACGGGAGATACTCACACCTTGATAAACAAGTCACTCGCTGCAGGGGGGTTCCCAGCTAAAACCTGCAACACTGAAACCCTACGGCACTTTACGAGCTAGAGAACCGTGAACTCAAACCCTGCTGAGACCAAGTCGTCACCTTTTCTTGCGTCGAATACAATTTGTTGATGCAAATCTTTCGATGAAATATCGAATTTTCAAAGTGGAATTGAAAAGAGAGTTCGAGGCCTGAATTCGTAATTGGTGGAGAAGTTTTAAAAAGTTGGTAGCTTGCGAAAACGATAGGGATGTAGTAGAAGATCCTTGGAGAGACGAATTGGTTTGTTAAAGATCATGAAAGCAGTTGAGGAAAGAAATAGTGCAAGTAATGAATGAAGGACAGTATGAAAAATAGAGACAAAGTCAGTAGAAATTAATCGAAAGGTGCACCAGATGGTAAGCAGACACAGCAAGATGCGGAAGAGGATCGTCAGAAAAGTAGCTACAAGGATGCACCAAAACAGGTACCAGATCTGGATTAGAAAAGTAATGGGGGTAGTTGAAAAGCAGTTATAGTAAAAACTGGATAGAACCTGGAAATTTCTGATACGAACCTGACAAAAACGATAGAAGTGTTTGAAAATTCTTAGAGTAATAGCTACAGAAAGATTGAGGAACCAGATCAACGATTGGAAACATGAAAAAGAGCAAGCGGAGAATGAGCAGTATGATAAATAGAAACTAGGTCAGCAGAAATTTTTCGCAATATTTCTGAAAACGTAAATCCAGGTACACTCAAAGATGCAACAGATGCTGAGAAAGGACAGCTGCACAACAGAATTCACAAAAGAGTAGCCACAAAGTTTGCACTAAGACAGGAACTAGATATGACTTAGAGAAACAATAGGGATAGTTAGAAAGTATCTAAAATAAAACCCGGATACAACCTGGAAATACTTCATTCCAGCTGGAGACTTGATAAGAATCTTTAGCTAAGATATTGATTTTCTTCAAGAGAGCAACAACGAGGATTCGGAATTGGATGACAAGTTTTGGGACACTGGAACAGCAAAGTGCACAATGTGCAGAACATAACGCACAACATGGTCTACGAGATACTTACCAAATTTTTCTAAAAATAAAGTATAACTATCAGAAATTCGCAGTGTCTAAGTTTAATTAGTTTGAAAGCAAAATTTTAAAATCAGAGGAATACAAAATTCGAAATAGTAGCAATTGAAAAATCAAAACTCTGAACGGCGTTGGGTGAGAAAACCTTGTTGCAAATTGCGGGTCGCGATAATTACGCTGCGAAGAACTTTGAGGTGAAAATCGTCGATCGCAGGAGACGAAAGGAGATTTCAGAAACTTGCAGACATCCGAGAAGTCAAGAACTCGCAAAGTCAACTTGTCTCGAGTCGACTCATTTACCAACAAATCCCTAAGCGTGATTCCGGGCTTTGAAACAGCATCAACTTCCTCGAGATACGAGAGCACTAATTATTCTCTTCCTAAAACAAGACGATTCGCCTAGAATTTGAAATTGCGAGAAAGCACTAAAAACACTAAAGAAGGGTTACGCTGCAACAGAAAACTGATTAATTTGTCACAATTTAACAGTGCGATTTGAAAAGAGCTTTAGATAAAACTCTAATCAAATCGTGACTGATGCTGGTCTTCCAGAAAGTTGCAACTACTAGATTCAAAGTTTTGGATTCACAGTTCAACTTTCACTTGTAAAGTTCCCAATTTGAAAATCCTTTGATAGAAAGAAACACATGGTACTGGTAGCACTTTCGCGTGATAGGACACTTTAATGATCGAGATGGAGAAACGACACTTTTGATGATGTCCGAATCTTTGCACGACGGCAGAAGTGAATTTTATGACTGAGATGAAAAACGCTGATTCCCCACTTCTTGGATGGAATATCGCCACCCCACTACTGGGATTCTGTGATTTGCGTCCTATGGACCAGTTTTCAATTCAAGATTCATTCTCACGGGCCGATGGAGGGATGCTGATGCTGTGGACTGGACACCGGTCAAGCCGCGCCCAACGCGAGAGGAGAGAAACGCCGGGGTTCTGATCTCTCGAGATCGGAAGGGGTTGTTACTTCAATTCTGGTTTGATCCGGAGGGATGATGGCCTTCGCGTGAGAAAGGGCTCTCAGATTCGACCTCTGACTCTATCTCTTCTCTTCGCTATCTCAACCAGATTCTACTTTATGATGTGGTCTTTAGACTCAGATATGTGATAAGATCAAACTTTTTTCGGGATTCTCAAAGATCATCTGAAAATTCTTGCAGTTATTAATTATGTTTAAATTTATTCATTCACTTTGGCTACATTGAAGATCCTGTTCCCTTCTGATCAGCGCAGGCTCTTGTCTCTGGATCCTTTTTAGGACCCCTCAGTTTGTCAATTTATCAGTATACGTCAGTTTGACATCTTGTAAAATTATGTTTCCTGTAGGGGTTGTTGGGGCTGTATGGAAATTTTTTAGTTTGAAATGGAATATGAAATTATCATCAGGTTAGATAAGGAGAAAAATCAGTTTGATCTGACTCTGGGGTTGTGTATGAAGAGATGCATTGTCTGGGAAGTTCCTGCGCAAACGGAAATAGTTGCAGATCCAGGTACTTTGTGACAATTATAAATAATAATAAATTATAAATAAATTATAAATTGCAAATCGTAAAATTTTTGGATTTTTCATTTGTAAACGTTCAAAATTGAAACATTTCAAAAAAGATTTTGAAGTTACAGATCTTTTTAATATAAATCCTGAAAACTAAATAATTTTTAGCCCTATATTTTTAAACACAAGCAAGTTTTAAATCAAACTTCCAAAATTTATAAACATAAATTGTAAATCTTTGAACTTGAAGAATGAATTTTTTTTTATTTACCATTAAAAAAATCTGTAATTTTGATAACTTATATTTGAAATTTCGTCAATTTCGAATAATTAAAATTAAAAAATTTGCGATTGTCAACCTTAAAATTTGAAATATTAAAAAGTAGGTGAAAATTTCATATCTTTAAAATATAAATCTGGAAAAATGAATAATGTGTAATCCTATATTTTTAAAGTTTAACCATTTTTAATTGCAATTCTTCAAAAATTCAGAAATTTTAATTGTAAATCTTTGAATTTGAAAAGTTTCTAATTTTGAAAATTTTCAAAATGAAGAATTTTGAATTGCTAAGCTTCGAAATTAAAATATTTTTTAAAACATCTCTAAAATTAAATGTCTGTAAAACATATTTCTAAAAAATTGAATAATTTGTAACCCTATAATTTTACAATTTAACTATTTTTGATTGAAACTCTTCAAAAATTTAGAACCATAAATTTTAAATATTTTTGAATTTTTTTTTGGTTTGGTTTATATTAGAAATCTTGAAAATTGAATATTTTGTAATTCTATTATTTTTTCAAAATTTATGCAAATTTTAGTTGCAACGCTTGAAAACTGTAGATCTTTAAATGGTAAATCTTTGAAATGGAAAAGATTTTAATTTTGAAAATTTAAAATGAAAAATTAAAAACTTGGAATTTCATCAAATTGAATAATTTTTAATTTAAAAATTTAAAAATTATTGAATTCAATTTAATTGAATTCGTCCTTAAAATAAATTAATTTTTTATTTTGAAACTTCACAATAATAAATTATGGAATTTTTATGTTTCACAATTAAAAATTCTGTAAACATCCGATTTTTATTCAATTTGAAAATTTTTTTATTTAAAACTTGACTTTTGGTCTTCAAAAATATTAAAAAATTTTGGAATAGTTATTCATAAATTTTTAGAATTCAAGAATTTTTAATATTAAATCTTGAATGTTAAAAATTTTTTATTAAAAATTTTGATTTCAAATCAAAAAATTGACAATTTAAAAAAAATTCCAATGTACATACTGGTGAAATGTTAGTCTTGAAAATTGAATAATTTGTAATTCTATATTTTCAAAGTTCAAGGATTTTTAATTGCACTTTTTCAAAATTGCAAAACTTTAAGGGTAAAGCTTTTAAATTAACTGTTAAATTATTAGTTTAAATTTAAAATTTAAAAAATGTAATTTTCAATTATATAAAATTAAATAAAATATTTTACAGGTTTGAATTTTTGAATCAGAAACGGAAAATTTAATTAATGAGTTAAAAATCTAATTAAAAACTGCTTTAATTAGAGTCCAAAAAAATTATAATAAAGGCCTTCACAATTTTATAATAATTAATTTATTATTTTTAAGGAGTATACAAAATTATTTTGCTTTGAAAAGTTTAAATTAAAAGAACACGTTACCCGTGATTTATGTTGCTAGTTTTTATATTAAAATTATTTTTCTAATTCAAATTTTTATTTATATTCATTTATTTATATTTATTCAGAAATTATAAAATTTGTGAATTATAAACAGTGAATTGTAACGGGCAAGCAACAAGTTTAATTTTATGCTTTTGTCGAAGGATGTTTAGAATGTCTAGGAAATCATAGGAAAAAACTGGTTTGTGATAAAAAGATTCTGCTAAAAAGGGGTTCCCCTATGACGGTTTTAATCCACACAGCATCCGAACCCGGAACTTGAATTTTCTGAAGCGTCCATTTTTTAAAAAAATTTGGCTTTAAAATTTCCGAATTTAAACAATTAGGAAAGTAGTTTTTTAATTATTATTATTTATCCTTAAAAAACCAATAATGAAATATTGAAACCAATCACATTTTGTTAAGTGTTTCATGTATTATTTTATAAATGCTTTTATTTTAAATTAAACAATAAATCTATTAGGGATGACTGAAAAATGTCGAAAAATAAAATTTAGGAACAATTTATAATTTTCCCGAATTTTTAAATTCCCGGATTTCCAAAAATTCCAGTTACTAAAAGACCCTCATATTAAAAAAGAAATTTAATTGTTTCTTAATAAAAAATATTCATGTATTAAAAAAAAATAGAATATTTAAAAATATTAAACATTTAACAGAAATTTTCTTTGAATAAAATATGCCATTACTGTATTTTAAATAAATAAAAACTGTTTATTAAAAAAAAATTTAGTTGTTTATGCTCGGGAATTTCCTGTCAATAATTTTATTTTTCGCGAATTTTTACATTTGATAATATTATAAACTATTTATGTAATTAATTTATTATACGACAATTTTTCAAATTGAAGATTATTAACTATATTTCGGTAATTTTATCATTTCTGCAATCTTATTTTTCGTCATTTTTCAATCATTTCAAATATTATTTATTAGAAATACAATAATTAAATATTTTTATCAAAGAAACCTTTGGTTTTAATTTTAATTAATTCAAAACGATTTTTTGAAGTTTTCATTATTCCTTTTTTAATGAACAAATAATGTTTAGGAAAAAAGAATTAAATTTTTTAAATTCTGTAATTTTACTGTACCGGGAATTTTATGTCTTGGAATTTTTAAGCGTCCCATTAAATTACTGTATTTTTTAATTAATAAATTGTATTCATGAAAAAATTGTCTTTACTTGCTGAAATTTTGAAATTTCACGTCGACAATTTATTAATTCAGCATGGAAAATTTATAATTTCGGAAATATTTTATTTCAAACATTATATTAGTTGGGATTTTTACAGTTATATTATTACATCATTTTATACGATTAAAATTGTAAATAATTGAATCTTACATTGTAAATCTTAAAATTGGAAGTATTTTAAATTTCAAATCCTCAAAACTGATGAGTTTTTCATTATAAATCTGTAAAATTGAACATTTGAAAAAAAGTTGAAAATTACATTCCTTTAAAATATAAACCTCGAAAATTGAATAAATTAAAATTTTAGATTATTCAAATTCAAGCATTTTTTATTGTAACTCTTAAAAATTGTAGAACTTTAAGTTTTAAATATTTAAAGTTGAAGAAGTTTCAATTTTGACAATTTGCAATGAAAAAGTATGTAATTTTACATTGTATACATTCAGAATTAAACTACTTATTAAAAAATGGTATTAAATTATTTTAATGTATAAACATTCCAAATTTATGAATTTTAAGTTTCAAATCTTAAAAATTGAAGCGTTCCTCAAAAAGGTTGAAACTCATACTTTCACAATAGAAATGAATAAAAAAATATAATTATTTTCAATTTTAAATTTTCATTGTTAAAAAATTTTCAATTATAATTCTTAAGAATAACAAAACTTTGAAGAGTATGTCTTTAGAATTGATGAGTTTTTATTTTAAAAATTAATAAAAAATTCTGTAATTCTGATGATGTGGATTTAAAATTTTTTCAATTCAGAAGATTTAAGTTTGAAAATTCTTGACTTTTGTTCTTCAAAATTATCCAAATTTAAAAAAAAATTGATTTTTATGAGAGCTTTTGATTGTAAATCTTAAAAATTGAAATATAAAAAAAATCTACATTACACCTTTCTGAATGGTGTGCATCAAGAATTGAAGAACCTTTATTTTAAATCTCGAAGATCAGAAAAATCAGAAAAATCAGAAAGATTCAGAATCCCGCAATCACTGAGACAAATTTTTCTTTTTAAATTAAATAAAATTCTAAGTGAAAAAAAAATTCCCAGAAACAAAAGAAATTTTCCTTGAATTCAAAGAAATTTTTCTGAATCAAAGAAACTTGGACTGAGAGTCTCGGCAGCCGATCTTGGTTTCTAAACCTGATTGACTTATTCCCCTCTGACTTCTTGCATTACTGCTCCCTGATTTGTTCAATTTATTTTAAAAATTGGAAATCGCACGCAGAATTCAGAAAACAGATCGAAAGCGGCAAAAATTAAGTCGGACTTGGTACAAAACGAGAGATACTGTCGTGATCTGGGACGTTGAAAAAGAACCCTCCCCATTGGTTGCGCGTTTACGAGGACCTGTGAAATCCCAACCGATTTTCAGGTCTCTCCTGCTCCGCGAACAGAATCCCGTATAGCGTGTACGACAGTATCGAGGACCCTCGCTTCGGTACCGGGCTCTGAGGGATGATGGGAACGACGGGGGGTGGCAAATGGAGTGGGACAGCGCGAACAAGGGTGCCATGACAAAAGACCGAGAAGGCCACGGTGGTGTGGGAGCCTTGCTCGGTGAGATGGGTGGGTGGATAGGAAACGAGGACGTTATGTAGCCGGCTGTAGTCGGAGCGAGGCAGACGCAAATGGAACGCTCGAGCTCCGTGGAAATGCCAGCGGGGTGGGAAGGAGCAGACTAAGGGTGGCCGCATGGCAAGAGGGGTTGAAAAGTTCAATTGCGCGTATTTTCGCCGTGACGTCTCGCAAATCCTACTACCCACCACCACTACTACTCTACAAACATTGATGCCGCCGACCCGTCGAGACGCATACGAAAGCGGAATGACACTCGTGCCCCCGGTATTTAACTCCCCCTCCCAGTTTAAGCTTCGACGATCCATATGCACTCTGATAGCATGTACACTCTACAGGACCATGCAACATTTAATTTGGCAGGTTAGAATTTTCATCTAACTCTAGAAATTGAGTCGAGTTCTCTGTGAGGATATTAAAAACACTGGTAATGCCCAGTGAACACGCCCACTGACCACGCCCACTGACCACACCCACTGAAATCCCACCTACTGGTAACGCCTACCACAAACTTGATTTAATAATAGCTGATTGGCCATATTCATCAGGCACGCCCACTATGCATATTCGTTCACTATGCTCACTGGTTGAGCACCACCACTACTTTTACAAATATCGACGCCGACTGATAGTCGAGACGGATGTGTTAGTGGGATGACACTCGTACTCCTCCCCCTGACAATTTAAGCTTCAACGTTCCAGATGCATCCTGATAGCGTGATAACTCTGCAGTACCATGCAAAATGTAATTTCATCTTAAACTGGAAATCGAGTGGATTTTTCTGTGGCGATATTTAACATACTGGTAGTGCTTAATAACCACGCCTACTGACCACGCCTTCCTGACTTTTGCATCTAAATTATTACATTATTCACATTTATTATGCACGCCCTATTCGGTGATCGCACCAATACAATTACTTACGCACCATGCCCACGGACTGCATCGAGCAGACCTTTGTATCCACACCATTACATTGATGTTCTTTGCATCTATAGGATTAATTTAGTAACATTTGTTAGGCTGACCCTATTTGGTGGCCCACAAAATTATAAAATCCACTGACCACGCCCACGAGCCCACAAAATTATAACACCCACTGACCACGCCCACGAGTCCACAAAATTAGAAGACCGAATGACCACGCCCACGAGGTTCTTCAATCTAAATCCTATTACTGGTTGCATTCAGTCGCCACGCTCAGAAAAAGTAGTCAATTTTGTTGGCAAATCACTTTTTCGTCATCTTTTTAAGATAAAGTCATTATAGTGACTAAAAAAAAAATTTAAGTCACTTTTCTTTTAATAAATTGACCCTTGGGTTAACTACTCTTGAATTCAGGGCTATACCTTTTTCTAAATTGTCTTGGATTCTTTTCAAATCTTTTAGGGCTCTTTAAAAGATTCCACGAAATATATAATAGATTTAAAAAATTGGAAGTATCAAAAAGCTTTTAAAAAGATTTGAAATGTTTTATAATATTTTAAACTTTCCAAGGAATTTCAAATAGATTACCAAGTTTTCAAAGGTTTTAAGGGACTTTTTAAGATCACAAAGTAGTATTTTAATAAATTTTCGTAGAATTTAGGAAATTTTGTTCTAAAAGTACACATGGTAATGTTTTTAGTAGAAAATTAATCTTTTTGTTTAAATTTTACATTTTTAGTTGAAAATTTAACTGTTTAGTTGAGAATTCTTGAATTTTATTTAAAAATACTTCGTAAATAGGAGTAAATTAATCTTTTTGTTTCAAAATTCATCTTTTTTATTTTTAAACTTCAACTTTTTGGTTGAAAACTTTTGAATTTGATTAAGAATGCATATTTTTTATAGTAAATCAAATTCTTTGTTTGAAAATAATTTTTTGGTTGAAAATTCAACTTTTTTCTTAAGAATTCTTGAAGTTTGTTGACAGTTTGGCATTTCTAGCAGTAAATTAATCGTTTTAGTTGAAAATTCCACTTTCTGGTTGAGAATTCTGGAATTTTATTGAAAATTCTTCTTTTTTGGTAGTAAATTAATCTTTTTGTTTAAACTATTTTTTTAGTTAAAAAATCAACTTTTTGGTTGACGATTCTTTAATTTTATTAAACATTCCTCTTTTCTGGTGCTAAATTATTCTTTTTGTCAAAAAAATTAATAGTTTAAATTGTAAATTTAACCTTTTGGTTAACAATTCTTGGAATTGATTAAAAATTCGTTTTTTTAAGTATAAAATTAATCTTTTTGTTTAAAAATTTATATTTTTTATTTGAAAATTTAACTTTTTGGTCGAAAATTTTTGCATTTGATTGAATTTTTTTAGTTAATTAATCCTTTTGTCCAAAAAATTATCATTTTGGTTAAAAATTTATTTTTGGTTCACGATTCAAAATGTTAGTTAAAAATTAATCTTTTCGGTTGGGAATTGAACTGTTTTGTTGAAAGCTCCTTTTTTTGGTTGAAAAATTACTTTAGTGATTGAAAATTTATCTATTCAATTTTCGGTTTTTTGTTGAAAATTAATCTTTCGGGTTGAAAATTCATGTATTTTGTTGAAAATTCGTCTTTTTGCTCAACTGTTGCCTTATTTTCTGTGGGGGTGGGGGATTCATAAGCAAATCAACAGTTGGCAACTTAGGGCGGGGGGCGGGGCACTTCCCAAAATTGGTAACGTAGCTTATGGATGGTCCCCGATTTCGCAGGATTTTATATAATTCTATTAAATTTTAAAAAAGAGTCATAAGGATTGAAAAGTGAAGGGGAAATTGAAGGGGAAAGTAAGAAAAAGAAAAGAAAGGTACAAGAGAGGAAGTGGACAAACTGAGGAATATGGAAGTGACAGCAGGGGAATTAGGGAGGGTGAGAATAAGTGGGAGAAAGGAGGGTTTTAGGGGTAGGAAAGTTTAAGAGGAGGGTATTCTATACTTTCCCCCCTTCTTCCCCTCCTTTATTCACTATTGCGTCCGTACTATTCCTAGGAATGGGGTAAAGTCGGCTATGGTACGGGATGAAGTTGTCTAGGGTACGGGATAAGGTCAGATAGGGTACGCCATCAGGTCGATTAGGGTATGGGGTAAAGTCGTCTGAATCGCGGAGAAAAGTTGACTATTGTACAGATTTAAGTTGGCTAGGGTAAGGGGTTTATGTGATTTAAAGTGCAGAGTAAACTTGACTAGCGCAGGAATAAGGTCAACTAGGGTACGGGGTAAAGTTGGCTAGAGCATAGGTTAACGTAGGGTACTAAAAAAAAAACTAGGGTACGCGGTAAAGCTGACAAAAGGTAAGGGGTAAAGCTGGCAAGGGTACGGGGTAAAGTCGTCTAGGGTACGGGGTAAAGTCGACTGAGGTACGTCAGTCAAATAGAAAAGGGAGAAATGAGTGAAAGGGAATCCTGTGAAATAAGCTCTTCATTTACACAATCATCTGGCAGCTCGACGGAAGCCAACAAACCGTTATTCCCGTGCAAATTAAACTTTTCCCGCAAATTCAGCTCTTTCTAGCGCATTTTGAATCAGCCCGTACATTTTCCCACGTACCAGTTTGCTCTCAGTAACGCACCCTATACCAGTCTGACGAATTTCACATGATTCTATTAACCTGTGAAAGCAGAGCTTTTGCCCCTGCAGTGGTATGAATTTGCGGATTCAAATATTCCCTATATGCTCAAGCGCGCTGTTTTCCTTTTATTGGCATAACGATTTAATTAGGTTTACTCAAGCGTTCCTCAGCCGGCTATGCATCATTTACACGCACTTCCATGCTGCTCTTTAGCAATTTGATTAAATACTTCTCTCAGCTTTCAGCAATTACAAGCGTTCGGAATCCGATATCGATTAGCAAAAGGGAGTGCACTTTTACTATTAACACTCAACTACATTAAGGTTTAAAGCCTTATATAATCAGGGTCTTAGCTTTAAAAAGTATCATAAAAGGCTGTGATCTACGTAAAATGATACTGATTACCCCGCCCACTGACTCCGCCCAGTGAATTCCACCGCTGACGACTCTCACCTTCCCCCGCCTATTAGATCAAGCCTATTCGTCATATTTACTTCGCACGCCCCCAAACCACAACTTCAGTAACGCCCACCAGTCCCATTTACAAAACACGCCCCATTTTCTAAACTTAAATAAGGCAAGCCTCTTATTGGTCCAATTTTTTTAAGCGGACGCATAATTTTGAACAATAGTGAAATTAATTGACGTCGCTTTCAAAAATCAGTCAGAAAATCCACACCGCAATTTGCAGTCTAAGAAACTCTTACAATTAGGCAGTGGAGGTTCAACTTTCAAGATAAGGCTCATCGTCGCGGAGCTGGAAAGTCGGGAAATAGTTCATGGCATCCCTAATTCCTTCGGACGTGAAATCAGTAATGGGGAGGTCTTAAGAACAGCGTCAAGGGGTTGCGATGAGAAATTTTGTGTTTTATCATCGTGGCGCGAGTGACTAATTGCCTTGCTTAGAGCCCAGGCTTCTGAAGCGCGAGGGTCGAGTCCGAGAGGCGGAAAGGAAAATTTACGCTAAAGCGAGTTTAAATTTGATTCATGGCGGAATTTTAGAAGCCCTGAGAGCTGCCGCCGATGGAATGAATTTTTCCAGCATCATTTGCAACTCGCGCCGCGTCGGTATCGACGAATCGAGGGCTGCGAAACAGGGAAGCAGAGGAAAAGGCAGAGTCTGCATTTGTCTTCCACTTCAGAACTTATAAAGCTTTCTGCTCTGGCTTACTACATTATAATTTCTTATTCTGGTTGAAGAGTTAAAATCTTTTATCGAGTTTCAATTCGAAGAAGGTTCTGATCAACAGTAATCAATGGGCGTGGTCATTGAGCGTTATTAATGAAAAAATAATTCTGAAATCACTAATGTAACTAAGGGAGGACGGCAGGTAGACGTGGTATGATTGCTGGGCGAGAGCAGTAGCGTTTACAATAGAATCATAATCGTAACATCGATAATATAATTAAAAAGGGCGTGGCATAATTTTGGGTCGTATTAAGTGGGCGTTCCTAGTGGAATCCTAATGGTGAAAACGCCTATATAAATTGTTAAATTGTAGAAAATGGGCGTGGCACAGTTAGTAGGCGTGAACAGTAGTCGTTCCTAATCAACTAATATAACTAAGAGGCCGTTCAAAAACTACACCAAGCTTAAGTGAAAAATTTTCCTGCGATTTTATTTCATAAACGCCTAAATTAAAACATAAAACATAATATTTTAACAGAATTTACAACTTAAACTGTTATTAAATCAGGGGAAATCCAACAAGACAAATTTTTAACAAAACAGTCAAAATTTCCAAAAAGATGACTTTTTAACATAGTAGTAGATTTTCTAACGTGATAAATAAATGTTTAAACCACATAGTTAAGTTTTTCAGTAAGTTTTTAAATTTTTAATAAAAAGGGATTAATTCTCAAACAAAATAATGCTTGATATTATAATCAAATTCTTGAATTTTAAAGCCAAAAAGGCGAATTCTGTACAAAAGAGTTTAATTTCATACCCGAATAAGCTGAATTTAAAACTAAAAAAACAATTTTTAATTATAAATGGAAAAGTGTAATGTGCAGTTCAATAAATTGATTTTCATTAGTAAAAAAATGAGTTTTCAACAAAAAAAGGTACATTTTCGACCAGTGAACTAAAAACGTTCAATTTTAAACCAAAAATGGAATAGTTTAATTTTTAGTTAAAGAAATTAATCTTTAACAAACAAAAAGCACTAATTTAAAAAAAAAATTAAAATATAAAGAAAACAAAATTATTTTTTTAACAAAGAAGTTCAATTTTCATCTAAGCAGTTGAATTTTCAATAAAAAAAATTAGTAAAAAATTTAACAGTTAAATTTTCTACTCAAACAATCCATTTAAAGCCAAAATATATTAATTTAAATTTAAATTTGAGAAAGTTAATTTTCAAGCAAAAAAATAATTTTTTTATAAAATAGGTCAATCTTTATCCAAGAGAGATGCTAAGAAATAAAGAAATTTTTATAAAAAGGGGGGCTGTTACCCTCACCACCCCCCCCCCCTGAAAATATACTTTTTGAACCGCCCTGTTCACGGATTTTTAGTTTTAAAAAGTTTCTAGTAAGAAGATGTTGATGGGCGTGATTAGTAGGCGTTTTTAAAAGATTTCTGACAGCGGCATTGCTAAAATAACTAAAAATATTGTAACGAGTAGGCGTGGTATGATTGTTGGACTGAATCCGTTGACGTTTGTAATAAAATAAAAATTGCATGGTATTCTTTGAGGGCCGTGATCACTAGGTATTCCTAATTGGACAATAATTTCGAGATCGCTAATGTGGATGAAGAAGGCGTGGCAAGTGGGAAAAGTGGGCGTGGTATACTTTTTGGACAGTGATCAGTAGGCGTTCCTGGTGAAATCCTAATTGTGATATCGCTATTGTAGATAAAGAAGGCGCGATACAGAAGATGTGAAAAGTGGGCGTGTAATGAATTTGCAGTGGCTTTCCTAATACTCTCCTATTTGTGAGATCGCTAATATAGTTAAAGGAGGCGTTTCTGGACAGGACCACTATGCTTTTCGAATGGAATATTAAAGGCGGTAGCGTTGCTTATATAACTGAACAGGGTGTAAAAGGTGGGCGTGGTATGGTTATGTATCGGGATCAGGAGGCGTTACTAATGTGGGCGTTGTTTAGCATCTGGGCGAGATCAGTATGCTTGCCAAATGGAATACTACAGGTAGCTTTGATAATATAACTGAAGAGGGTTTTAAAGGTGGGCGTGGTATGATTATGCAAGGGGATCAATAGGCGTGCCTAATTGAATCATAATTGTGACATCATTAATATAGCTACGGACCTTTTTTTTAGTGGGCGTGGTAAGAAGGCTTTGTATTATGGTTAGCAGTGATCAGTAGGCGTTCCTAATAATATTCCATTTGTGATTTCGCTAATATTACTAAAGGAGGCGTTTTAACCTTGTGTGATTTGGGCGTGATCAACAGGAGTTTATTTCTAATTTAATCCTAATTGCGATATGGCTAAAATAACTAAAGAGGGCTACCAAATGGGCGTTCTAGACCTAAAGGGCGTGATCAGTAGGCGTCCATTCTTTACTGGGCGTTATCTGCAATCTCCGTTGTAATTGATTTAAAAAAGTTCTGTTTCTGGTAAGATTTTGAAATGTTCCTCCAGCCCTGTATGTCGCAAGGAAAACGAGCTCACGTAGATTTTCTTTCCAATCCTCCTTCCTCGTATTCTACACCTCGTTCTCCATTCCAGGACTCTCGTGGTGGCGGGAGGTTATGGTTATCGCCTCTTTACAAGCTCGTAAGCAGCCCGCAAGCCCGCCTCTCACCGAACCACTTTGCGGGTTTCCCTGAATGTGTTAGCAACACACATTGATCGTCACGCCACCTTCTGGTGCTACTTGAACGCGACCGATTTCTCCTCGATACGGTGTTTATTTGCTGAGATATCCCGATGAACTAGAATGGAGGGCGGAAAAATCGATACTTCGCGGCTTTTATGGGAGGATTAGCGAGGAATTACCGAACTTGTTCCGAAGTGGCGGATGTGAGAAAAAGTTAGTTATAATTAGTGATCTACTTTTTTATAATTACTATAGAACGTTTTTCAAGAGAATTAAAAGAAATTAAGAAAGGATTCTTAAACGGGGCAGTAAAACAAGAATCTAGAAAATTTTCTAAATTTAAGTCAGCAAAAAACAAATTGGAATACTTGATATTTTTCAGGCCACTATGTCGAGACTCAGGGTAGAGTTTGGTAAAAATTTTAACGTCACCGCAGAAAGAAAAAAAATCGGGTTATAGGTGAATCTGGCAGGAATCGAACTCGGGTCTCCAGGACTTGAAATATCATAAATTTTATAGCAGACGATATAATGCAATTTAAAACAGGTTTGATTTCAACTTTTTTAGAATTTTAAATTCAATTTTGAACTTTTCTCAGTGATAAAATCATTTAGTTTGCAATACCTAATTCCAAAATCTTTAACTTCATACATTTTATATTTTAAGGCTTTATTCTGAAGCCTACATTTGAAATTTGAAGAATTTTAAAATAGACAAATGAAATTATCAGCTATAAATATAGATTAAACAAGGATTTTTAAAGTTAAGCTGTAGTTTGAGTATTAAATATTAAACAATTATTGATTTTAAAAGGCGCGCTTAAATCTGTTTAAAAATTAAACAATTTATCGATTTAACGTTAAAAATTATTAGTTTTATAATTGAACGGTTTTATTTAATTTTAAGTCCTATTCTCGTTCAATTTTCAATTCTTAATTTAAAAAAACCAATGCTCAAAAATTATTTAGCAATATTTGCCTGTTTATTGTAAATTGGAAACTATAAATTAAATATTAAAAAATAATCACCTTGAAAATAAATTAATGATTTAAAACTACTTAGGACGAAAATAAATAATCTTATAATTTAAAAAGTATTCAGTTTGACAGAAAAATTAATCATTTAAGTTTTTTTACATTGTTTAAAATGGCTTAAAATGATATAATTAAAAAATTTTAAATCGTAATATATTTTGTTTCCTTTTTTTATTTTTGTTTATTTTTTTGAATTCTTTAAAATATTTTTAAATTTTCAAATATCCAAATGTGGGAAAAAATTCAGAAATTTTCTAATGTCGGTACTTTCAAAAATCCGGCAATTAACAAGAACTATATTCGTGTAATTGAAAATTCCTAAATTAACTTATTTTCAAGAATTTGCTGTTTCGAGGATTTAGTAATTCGGTGATCTTATTTTTTTCGGAAATTCGCATTTACCGGAAAATTCTTCTTTTGTTCATGGCTTTCCCGGAATTTTTTTCATTTAGGATTTCGGAAAAATGCAAAGCGATGCAATTATTTTGAAATTCTTATAAATTTTTGAAATCTCTTAAATCTGATCAAATCCCAAGGGATTGACAAATCGTGAAATATGGTTTACTTTCAAATATATTGAAGTATGTGAATTATCTTGAAGTATATGAAGTATTTTGAAGTACGTTGAATTATCCTGAAGTACATTGCATTATTCTGAAGTACTTTGAAATATCTTAAATTATCTTGAAATATTCTAAAGTATCTTGAAGTACGTGAAATATCCTGAAGAATGTGAATTATCCTGAAGTACCTTGAAATATCTTGAATTATCCTAAAAAATCCTAAAGTATCCTGAAGTATTTGAAATATCTTGAAGTATGTGAATTATCCTGAAGTACATGAAAATATTCTTAATTACTTATAAATATATTGAAGTATCCTGAAGTACGTAAAATATCCTGAAGTATGTGAAGTATCTTAAAGTGTGTGAATTATCCTGAAGTACGTGAAATATCCTGAAGTATGTTAATTATCCTGAAGTACATTGAATTATTCTGAAGTACCTTGAA
>JAAAKG020024865.1:0-20040 GCA_010014905.2 Druon quercuslanigerum | reverse complement strand
ATGGTCTCTGAAAGCGTTACTAACCCCGTCTTCCTCATATTGCAGTTCCCCTTTGCCATTTCTCACGTTGACAGCTTACTTGGCAAAATTATATCTAACTATATGTTAATGGTTGTAGCAACCATACCTTGTCTTTCCGTGTTCAGTCCAGGACGAAACATAAAATATAATAATTTTTTGTAATCAAAAAAAAATTAATTGCAGAAAAAAATATTATTGACCACTGTGCCAATAAAAAAGTTTTCTTTAAAATTACGTCTATACTGAGTTTAAATAACAGGGCATAGTGTTTATGATTAACATTGTGCTTATAACAAGTTTCTTATTTTGATTACCTAATTATAAAAAATGCAATATATTGTATAAAATTTTTATACGTAAATTCAAATAAATATTAAAATAGCTTTATTTTCTTTTTAATTAGTTTTAAGTAACCTCTTACTTTAATTAAATATAACATTGCAGCCCAGCAGGAATTGGAACCGAAGAAAAATTAAGCAATTATTGTGAGATTTGATATTGATTTGGAATTGGAGATCCTTTAATTTTTAAAGTCTATATAATTTGAAATGATGTAGCTTATAAAGTTTTTTTAATACTTGAATTTCACAGAGTAACAATTGAAAAATCTTTAATTTCAAGAATGTATATATAAAACTTATTAAATTTGGATGGTTTCGAATATCAAAGGTCAAGTTATCAATTCAAAATATTCCAGAATGCTGAAATTTCGAGATCAAATGATCAAAATTACAAACATATTTAAAGTAAATTTAAAATAATACAAAAGTAACAGATTATACAAGATTTACAATTAAAAGTTCTGCAAATTGAAAAGTCACAATTAAAACTTCATTCATTTTAAAAATACGTAACGAAAAATTATTTAATCTTCAAGATTTATATTTGAAAGATATGTAATTTGAATCGTTTTTTTTTGTGTGAAATAGTTATATTTTAAAGCTTTTCAATAGAAAATTCTGCAATTTTAACAATTTTTAATTTAGAATTCTTCCACTTTAGAGTTTTGAAATTGAGGGATCTTTGGTTTGTGAGATGTACATGTAAGAATTCTTAAATTTCATTAATTTTGATGATTTGGAAACTCAAAAGTCGAATTTTCAATTATTATGCTTTAAAATTAAAGAAATTTATAATATTATTCATCAAATTTACATAATTTCTGATTAAAAAAATGTTCAAATTTGAAGGTTTATAATTTAAATATCTACAAATTTGAAGAGTTCAAATTTAAAACTCTTAAATTTTCAAGAGGCATAAATAAAAATTCTTAAATTTAGATGATTTTAGAAATCGACACAGTCAGTTTTCGAATGCCTAATCCTTCTAATTGAACAACCTTCTAAAGTAAATCATCCAAAGCCGAGTATTTTTAAATTTTAGTTTAAAAGATGGAAAACATTTCAATTCTTGTAAGATTTACAATTTAAGGTTTTAAAATTTTGAAAAGTTAAACTTGGGAACTCTTAAATTTGAAAAATACTAAATTATCAATGATTCAATTTAGAAGATTTATACTTAAAAAGTATCTAATTAGGAACATTTTTTTCAGAATAGTTTAATTTGCATGATTTACAACTGAAAATTCTTTAGGTTTAACGATTTTCAATTTAAAATTCTTTAATTTTAAAGATACGCTATAGAAAACTCGTTAACTAAAAGGATGTGCAGATAAGAATTCTTAAACATTAATTATTTAGAAATAAAAAGTCAACTTTCAATTATAAATCTTTTAAATTGAAGAACTTTCTAATCTCAATAAAAATTCTATAACTTTAAAGTCCTAGAAGTAAAACAGTAATGAGTTCGGTGGTAAAAAGTCAAGCTTTCAATTCTAAGTCTTCTAAATTACAGCAATTTCTAACGTAAATCCTCAACATTACAGAACTTAAAATTTTACAAATGATAAACTCTCTACTTTGGTAACATTTAAAAGTCAAAGCTCTGCAATTTTTGAAAATTAAATTAAAAGTATTTTTTATTAAATATTCTTGAATTTTTATGATTTTAATTATTTTGGAAATCAACAGACAAAATTTTAATTCTGAATCTTCCAAGTTGAAAAGGTTTCAAATTTACAGCATCAAAATTGCAATTTTGATTTATTTTTCTTATGTTAGAATAGTTCAATCTTGAAGATTTCAAATTAAAATCGATTAAGTTTTATAGATTTGTACTAAAATGCCAGCCTTGACTTATTTCTTGAAAATTTATATAATTTTTTTCATGTGTAACGTACTTTTCCTTATATACAAAAAGTAAATTTTCAGTAACTTCATCGTGAACTTTAAATTTTTCTAAAGTCAGATATAAATTATTATTCTTATAACGATCTAACATTATAAGAATTTTATATTTCAATTCAAATTGTAATGTACTTCCATCAATTCGCAACAAATTTAAATGTAAAGGGAACTTTTTAATGTCTCTCTGACGTAAAAAAAAACTATCAGTCTGGGTGGAAAAAAAGTCCAGAGACGAAAACACGTGATAAATGAGCTCATACATAGGAGCTTCAATGTGCATTAAGTGAATGAATGAACTTGAAGATTATTATATATATATATATATATATATATATATATGTGTGTGTAAATAAATTACATTACTCTTTTCCGTACAAAAAAATCCATTACTTTAAAAACATCTTGCGAAAAAAAGATAAATTCTGGGAATCTCCACGTTTTCTTATCCTGAATACTTTCTTTCAGTCATTTATTCAGTTACTTTCCCTCCTTACATTTAAGTTCCTTGATTAACGTCCGATCTTATGGGTGGCCAAGCAGAAAATGAGTTCCAGCTTCAGAGCGCCTTTAAGATTCATTATTTTTTTATCTTCCTTTATCCGCTCTTCCTGTTATATCCATCGTATATTTCAGTTCTTGAGAGGTGATCGCACCCGTAGAATTATTTCGATTCGGTTGCTTCGAACAAATTCAATTCTGACTATTAAGTGGTATTCAACTAATTCCTCTACTAACATCCATTGTCATCTTGTAATCCTGAGTAATCGTATGGCTTCATTGTGTCAGAACAACGTTTGATAATGCGTAAGAGGCAAAATACCACTGAATAGGAAAATCCCAGATCATGTGATTAACATGGCCTCAAAGCTGACTTACATATCAACCCTTCGTGTACTTAATTCATCCGTGAATCTAAATCAATGATAAATCTTTGGTTTATAGCATTATTAGATATATATTTCAATATTTTTATATTAAACTTGAGACCATCCTTAAAGTGCGTTACTAATTTGATGGAAATAGGTCATCACTTCAAAAAATATTTTTAAAATTAAGGGCTTAGATAACCCTAAGTACATTTCCTGATAGAAAAGGCTTATTTCGCACACAAATTGATACCTAAAATTTGAATTTAGATTTTTGTAGTGTTAGCATGTAAAACAAAGGTCTATATTTTTTAGTTCAAATCCTGGGAACGATAGTGGTTGTAAAGAATCATTTGTTCACTTGGAAAAAAATCAAAACCGTCTGAGATAATTACCTTCCCTCCACGATCTTAAAGCAAAAGCTCTGTCATAGTAAAAAATTTGTAGAATAATTGCACCTTTGAATAGATTTCATACCGATTTCATTAAGTAATGCTTGACTCAAGTATATTGCGCAATAGCATGCACATTTGCACATTGTAAACGGTTCAGGCAGCCCTGACTGTTTACGTTTCGATCCCCCTGAATCCAGTCCAAGGTTATTTGAAGGCCACCCCCGACACTGGACTGAAAGCGAGAGTTTGGTGTACTTATCTACTATTTACAATACTTACCTATTTACAGTTTTTCCTTCTCCATTTCGCTTCCTCGTTCCTTCTTTTTTTCTTCATCTTACCATCCACCCCCTTCACCCATGCTACTGCCTTTTTGTCCTCGCTTTTATGCATCAATACCACCATGCTTATCCCACTCGTTTCCACTTTCTCTCAATCCTCCAACCAGTGCTCCACTCTTGCCCTACCCTTGTCGCACAATTCACATATCCTCCTCTCCACAGAAACCCAAAACCTATCAAAATCAACCATGCACCTAAATCTCATACTCGCTACAAGCTCCTAACTTCCTTTCTCTCCCTTCACATACAAACATTGCGCCCTCTCCCTTGGCATAATCCTCACATAGTTCCTGTTAAACCTTGACTCTCTTATTCTCTCCTCCTCAACTGCCTTCTCACTCCCCATGCCGTTTTTCTTTAATTTATCTTCCATCCTTGCTCGTGCATCCTTCTCCCTTCATCCGTTTTGCCGCTAGGTGTACTTGATAGCAAATTTCCTGTAGAGGACAATCACCGACTTAAGTTGATGTCCTGTTGGTCATATATGAAGAAATTCCGTTGGAAAATAATAAATTTTTTTAATAACAAACATGTCTTTAGACAAACAATATGTGGTGGCGAAAACCGTGGAAAAAATGGTTAGAATGTGTTATTGAGATCCTAATTCGAAGAGACATAAGAAGCCATAGAAACAGAGGATCTTGCATGAGAAAATGAATGAATGTGAAGGAAGCGAGAGAGGTATGCTAAGACAGGAAAGGGTGGCAATAAATAGCTTATAAAAATAATGAACGAAAATGTCAGTAGATTAAATGATGCCTGCAACAAAAGTCCTTCAATACTAATGACCCCGAGTGGGGAGCTTTACATGATGACTCTATAAGTCTCTTCACTTGTTGTGATTCCCAGAGCCATTGATCAGCAACCTGGATCGGAGCAGTGTTGTGGGATGAATGTGTGGTGTAAATAAATCACACGGGAATTCTAGATCAATCTAAATATCTATACCCCCTCTCCCAAATTACTTTCGTCCTCACCGAACGAGTCACGCTTACCCCGAAAGGATAAGGCTTAATAGTATAATAATAATTATTATTATTAATATCACTATTATTCAGAGTTGAAGTTTTTCTCATTTTTTCAGATTGTCAAGGGGAATATTCTCTGGAGGTTTAAAACTTGTTTCTTCATTATTGCAAAAAAATTGCATATTTGAAAAAAGTCAATTTTTAAAGATTTTTATTTTTTACCAAGTAAAAAAATGGACGAATTTTAACGTACGACTTATCATTTTGTAGATATTTGTGGTATCAGTTACCATTTTTCATACGTTACCCGGACTATGATTTTTGAAAATTACTTTCGTATTTCAGACTTCACACAATTTTCCCTATTCCCCACTTTTCGTCTCTTTTGAAACATTCTTTTTCTTCATCCCTGGTTTTAAAAAACTTCATATTTTTAACTTTGCTCGCTTAGATGCAAACTGAATTAATAGAATCCAATAGGAGAAACCAACCAATTTTGTGTTAAAAGTTAATTTTGTTTGATTGATAGGTTCACAATTACATTTATTGTTTGGAATTCATCTCGTTTTGCTAAAAATTCTATTATGTAGTAGAAAATTTAATTATTTTGTTAAAAAATTATAAGGCTGGTCAAATAATCATGTATTTTGTTGAAAATTCGTTTTTTTATATAATTATCTTTTGATCTTCAAAATATGTTGTTTTTTAGAGGAAATTAGGTGATACGTATTTTTGCGATTTGTGAAAAAAATGGTTTACGGAGTTATGCGTATTAGAATTTTTGGCTTTGTTGTTCCACAAAATCCAAAGTTTTTCTTTAAACTTATATAAATGTTGACCTAATTGAGATATTTCAGATATAAGATGTCTGGAAACTTCATTTAACTAATTTTCAATGTTAGCAGTTGAATTAATAGCATAAATTATTGTCAGTGTCCCTTGGCAAATTTAGATTCACGGTAACGGGTAACTCTCGAAGAACAAATTTAAAAGTAAAACGACAAGTGTGTCCTGATTTTCAAACTGTGCACAGAAAAACAATTTATAATATATTTAATAACAAATTTGTGCAGTAAACCAATATTGAAATCAAGAGATTTTTCTTGCTTATGAAAATTGAATTTTTGAATTTATCTCGGCAATGGTGCAAGATATCATAAATTATTAAAAGAAATTTTCTTAGACCTGTTTTAACTGTGCAAAATATTTTCTTAAAATTTTTTCGTGTCTATTTTTGTTTGCGACAAAAAGGCGAGCATTAGATTTTATGAAAAAGAATCTCCTGGCCATGAAAGTCATTTAGTCCCCATAAAACTCAGAAGGTCTTTTCCTCGTGATAGCATGAATTCAAGAAAAAATTAGTAAATAATATAAGCATGAAAACAAAGCCAAATATTCAAATATGCATAACTCCGTATATAATTTTTTTATTACAAATCGCAAAAATACGTATCACCTAATTTCTTCTAAAAATAATATATTTCGTCTCCGAGAGATTCTGAAACTTCAAGTGTAGAACACAAAAACATCTAGGAAATTAAAAAGAAAAATATTGTTGTCAATTTTTCTACAGCACAGTTGAATCTGAAATCCGCAAATATGGAAATCGCATGAGCTGAACATGGCCAATCAAAAAAACACTTTTTTTCATTAATTTTTTTATGACACAATCAAATTTGCTTACAATTATTCTCATGCATTGGCAATCTTATAGCACAGATATAAAATCTTGTTTGATCAATCTGAAAACAATTGGCACCTATGAAGTGCTAAAAAGAATCACGTGAATTTCGTTGTTATATAAAGAAAACTAAACTTCCTAGTAAATATCAAAAAAGAAACATTTTAGAATTTCAAAAGTCTTTCAAAAAACGCCCATATATAATAAATAGTGTAAGATGAAATTGATTTGGGCGTGGAAACTTTTTTCCCCCATTTTATGTTGGGTGCAATAACGCAGATGTTATTCATTTGACGTATATCTGTTAGATATAATAATTTACTAAATTATTTTACTAGTCCAAAACATCGTTAAAACTCTTAATATTGCAAAAATTGTTATCGTAGAATTCCAATTTTTTAATTCTCTAATATTAGCAATTAAAAATCTAGGGAGGTTTTTATCTTATTTTGTTGTAATCGATTCTAAACTAATATATTTATAATATTGCGTTTTAGGAATCTCATCAGAAGCAAATAAACAACAAAAGAAAAAAGAGGGAGAAATACAAAGGTGTCAACAAAAACCAACCTCTTAATCTTTTCTTATTTTTCTCTGTCACGTTTATACTACTACTATAAAACTAAAGCTAATTTAAACATCATCAGGGATTAATTATACAAAAACTAAAGCTGCAAATAATGAAAAATTTTACTAATTAAAATGAATGAAATATCTAAAAAAGCAGATTAATTTATTCAAAGGTTATATTCATTGGTGAGAATTGATTAAAATATAAAAATTATTTCAAATATCAAGATCAAAAATTAATGGATCCATTTAATAACTGTAACCCAAACTTGGTTTACACCTTGAAATAAGCTTTTTTAAATTGATAGTTTTGTAACCTTGATATCTTCTCTTCTTTAAAATAATATCTATATGAATTCTCTTTTTTCTATGTCTCTCATGATACAGACTCTTAATTAATGTGCAGAATTTCTGAAAATAAAACCAAAAATCCAATTAAATCTGAAACACCACCATAAAATGTTCTTCTTGAAATTTGAAAAAAATATTCATAAAAAACAAAAGAAAACAATTTCTTTTTTGGACAAAAATAAAAAAGAGGAAAGAACAATAAGAAGGCAACCAACCTAGCATAAATCTTGTTTATCCTATCCAAATTAGTGTTTAAATTAATAGGTAAATTCTTTTGTTTTTTAATATACATCATTTCCATAATTTCTCTCTTCCTTTCATTACTTTCACTTTGAAAATTTTCAACATTATCCGAATCGAAAACATGGTCAACATCAATAAATTCCTTTATATATCTGGCAAGAGCACTCTTATAACAGTGTCCCAAACGAACATCACTTTTCTGTTCCTCTATCCTCGTTTCAAAGTTATCTAAAGTATCATCGCAAAAAATTATTATTGAATTCATTTTAACTGGTGTACGGAATATAGTATATATCCTAAAATTTTTCTATATAAATTCAATATTTTTCGAAATAAAGCCAAAAAATGGAAAAAGAAAAGTATTAAAGGAAATTTGCTTTTCATTTGTTGAATTCTAATTGTAATATTTTCCTTAATTAATTTTTCTGGGCAATGATTTAAAACAAGGATATTCCTAATATTATTCTAATTTCCTTTGTGAAATAAAGCATGGGATAGACCTATAGCTCTAATATGCTAGTATCATTAATTATAATTGGCACTAAGTTTGTGATGGGTTTTCATTTTGATCCTCATCTGATTCTCGCGTGTCAGGTAGAGAGCATCGCGGTTACGTTGTTGTTCTTGCTTCCTTGAATTTTTTTGATTTTTAAATTTTATTTATTTATTTTTTGCGTTGATAAGGATCCTGTATGAGTGCCAAAACGTTGGTGATAATTTTTCACAAATGTTTTTTATTGTGATTTGCTAATAATAAAAATAACAAAACACGAAATAAATAAAAAAGAGGCGAAAGGGGATTTGGTTGGTTGCATTATAATTATTTTTTCCTTTTTTTGTATTTTTTCCCGAAAAAGAACATTTTCTCTTTTCTTTTTGAGGAAATTTTTTAAAAACCTTTTTCAAATTTTATCAGGAACAATTTATGGTGGTTGTTTGAATTTGGTCTATGAATTATTTGCTTTATTTTCAGGAATGGTGTATTATTAAATAATAATAAATAAGGTTCTTATAAATTAGGACTCTAGTCTTAATTATAATCATGGCCACGTGTGATTTAAGTTTTGAGAGGACTGAGTGATATCTATGATTTCTGTAAAAGTTATTCTGATTTTCATCCCTCCTTATTCAAAGTGCCTTTCTTTATTTTACTAAAACACAGATCTGAAAATACTTTTTGAAGTTGAAATTGGAAATCGCGATTTTCCACTCTTTCATTTTGTTTTATATCTAAAATGCAGTACTCTACTTGATACTTCTAACGTGATAAATAAACGGTTCTGTACTTCTACAGAGTAGCAAAAATCGCTTGGGACAGGTTTGTCTCGTACCATTTGGGAGTTCGACAGGAATGATCTGAGGGGCATGAGTGACTGCGTATCCAGCATTCCAAGTGTTTTGAAAACCATTTCCAAAAAATAATGCTTCATACACGATGAGAATTTAATTATAAATATAATTTGGTCGTCAACAAATTTAAATTAGACAAATGCTGCTCTGAAATCTAATCGATTCCTTATTATTATATTCATCAAGAAAATTAATTATGAGTTTTATGGAATTTAATTTAACACTATGCTCGTGACATTATTATGAACCAACTCATTCTAGTATATCAACGTTACTACGGATTAGTAATTAAGTTCTCAATGACTGGTCGGTTTAATTACTCGGAATATAAATTTGTATTCGCGCATGAGGTGCATGCCTCATTTCATTTTACCACGGAAAATTATAACATTGACATTGTGAGAAACGCACCTATTGAATCATTTTCGGGAACTTCAGAACTATTAATTTCACTCGCTAAATTCATTTTAACAACTCTTTAATATAAATCTATTTTAAGTACTCAAAGTAGTACCGGTCAGGGTGGTCGAGAAATTTTATTTTAAAAGTTCGCTGACTTTTCCCTCACTTTTCTTTTACAAATTTCTTATTTTCTTTGACCATTATTATTTAAAGAACACTATTGTAAGCTTGTAACGATTTTTAGATATAAATTTTACTATAAAAGATGAATTTTCAATCCAAAATGACGAATTTTGTGCCAAAATCATCAATCAAAACAAATTCGTTTTGAACTAAACAGTTGCATTTTGCAGAAAAAAAATTTTCCTTTAAGAATTAAATTATTTGTTTCTATTTAATTTTGTTGTTGGATATGCAACTGAGTTATAAAAACTCGTTAAATCTTCGAGAAAAAACATTTTTTAAACAGTTGTTCAAACTTCAACAAATGAGTTGAATTTTTAACAAAAAATATTATTTTTCGAACCGAATATTTGATTTTTCGACGCACAAATATAATTTTTCAACCAAGTGGTCATTTTGTAAAAAAATATTATACTTTTACCGAAAATAGTCGCATTTTTAACCAAATATGTAATTTTTCAACCAAAAATTCGAATTTTCAAGCTAAAAGTTTTTTTTTAGAAAACGGTGAATTTTAAACCCGCAAATATATATTTTGAACAAAAAAGTTCGCTTAAACCATGAATGATGATTTATCCACCTAATAGTTTAATTTTCAACGTACAAGGGTGGTCAAATTTTAATTTTAAAAGAATTAACTTCCACCCAAAAACAGTGTCATTTTTAATCAAATAGTTGACTTTTAAACCTACAAAGATGAGTTTTCAACCAAATCTTCCAATATTTATTCAATAAGTTGTGACCTTAACCAAAACCCGTTGCATTTTTAACCAGACAGGAAAAGTTTTCTAACGATTAGGACGAATTTTTCAAAAGTTAGTTGAGTTTTCAAAAAAGAAAAAGAATAGTTGCATTGCTAGAAAAACGAAAATGAAATTTCGATTAAAGAGATGAATTTCAAAAACATTTAGAACAATTTTCAACTAAAAAGATTAATTTTATACCAAAAAAGATGAATTTTCGACACAATAAATTAATTGTTAAACAAATACTTATATTATGAACTAAAAATATTTATTTCTAACAAAGAAAACTTATTTTTAATAAAGCAATCAAGTTTTCAACCAAAGCGGTGAGTTTTTCAACAAAAAAGACGAATTTTTCACAAATACATATTTTTTCAGTCATAAAAGAAAAGTAAGTTTCTCCAAATGGTTGAAGTTTCAAGCTAAAAAGCGAAGTTGAAACAAATCTGAAAGTAAGCAACCGAGTAGTTTAACTTTAAACGAAAAATATAATTTTGCAAGGAAAAATCTAATAGTAAATATTTTAGCTAAAAATATTTTTATTTTAAATGAAAAGCAGTTGTTTTCAACGAAAAAGGCGAGTTCGAAAAAAAGGGTTTAATTTTCAACCTAGCAGTTGAATTTGCAACAACAAATAATACCTTTTTTATAAACTTGTTAAATTTTTAACTAAATACAGTGAAACTCTGATATAGGGCCCCCTGATATAGTTCTTCGGAAAATTGGCGCCGCGCCTCATGTATAAGAAAAGGAGCCACGCGGGGTGTGCGGCGGCTGCTCAGGCGCACACATTGTGATTAAATCAAAAAACGAGGTTTAAAATAACTTTTAACTTGCAATTCTTAACCGTGTTCGGATCTTCATTTCAGAAAAATTCAGCATTAAATTAAGATTTTTTTGTTTAAGAGAAAAGCGATTTCTTTCGGCCTTTAAATGTCTACACTGGGCATTTATTTATATAATTTATTCGTAAAATCTATAAAAAAACATCGTATGATAATTTTCCGTTATTAAACATTACAAGCGACATAATTTGAGGAAGATTAGGAGACAAAACGATTTCTGTCTGCCATTAAATGTCCGCACAGGGCATTTGTTTTTAAAATTAATACAAAATATTGGAAGACCAATTATTTTGATCAAGTATTATTTTTTCGATGAAAGCAAGTAATTTAAATCCAAAAATGTAATTTTAAAACGAAGAATCAATAGGTTAGACTATTTGTTAGGTTAATTGGTTTATAACAATTAACTTGACGATGACATAATTGTGTACAAACGAAAGAATCTACTTTTTCTTCATTCTTTGCATTAACATAAAAGTTTTTTTCTTTAAACTCGGAAATCAGGCCACATAAAGCTCTTTAAAGTTTCCCCTTAGATGGCACACTTCCCAACGCCTAACGTAGCTCGCACACTGAGGTCTTTTTGACCCCAAGCAAAAAAGACTTCACATAAAGAGCCAATTTATTATTTTGAGTAGCTGAATTTTTTGCACACACTTGGATAGTAAATTTAAAGAATGTTGTAAATTACTTGGTTCAAAATTTATTTTAAATATGAAAAAAGGATGGTAGAAATTAAAGAATAGTCAGAAATGACATTTTTGGGGGTTTTGAGGTGATACCTGTCTAAGGTGACAGGGCCGTTTAAGTACCATTTTCCAATAGATTTTCATAAATTTTCATGTCTGGAGTCTATTCGACCCCAGTGTTTCATCGAAGGGTTGATGTTGAATTTCTCCAAAAAAAGAAATCCAAAATCGGTTAAGAATTGCCAGCTACAGGTTATTTTTAACCTCGCTTTTTTATTTCGTCCCACTGTAAGGCCCCAAAAACGAAACATTATCAGAGTTTTACTGTAATAAATTTTAAAACAAAAAATATAATTGTCAGGTCGAAGAGATTGCAAAAAGATAGAAGTAGAAAGACAAGGCAAAAAAATTTCGAACCAGAATATTATGTCTCGATGGTCGCATAACTTCGTGTTCGATGATTTCCTAATTTATCACTGACCAACTTCTAATTTCGCTAACCATGGATATTTAGAGAAGACAATCTTTATCTCTTTCCCTGACCTACCGCCACCCTGGTCAATTTAATTTGGGATGAGATATAATTTAATACTTTCAGATATCGAGGAGCCTTAAAAGGATGGTAAATTGATAAGAGACAAATATGTGCTAATTAGGCAGAGTCTAATGACGTAAACATGCATGTAAATTTGGGGAAAAGCTTTTGGGAGATACCCATAATTTTGTGATGGATGTAAGCACGTATAAGTGCCGGTTGACTTAACCATTAGATAAAGGATGTAATGATGCACGCCTGGGTGGGTATCCAAGGATTACGATCCAAGCATGCATATTATCCAGTGGCTTCGAACTGACATTCTTTTCAATAAATCAATTATAGATATAAATTCTACATCCACTTTGGAGTCCTCTTTATTCTTTCCAGAATCTCTTAATCCTCTTTACTCTATGGAATGATTTTAGGAAGATCTAGTGTATCCCTTTTAGGAATAGATACATGGGCTGGTAACTATAATAACGGAAAGAAGGATAATCAATATCCAGTTCAAATTATTTGAGAATTACATATTTATGCAGAGCTGATCAGGAATTAAAATTTTAAGAACTGCACATTTGTTTAGTAAATTTAGAAACAAACTTTAAAAACATAGTCTCAAATAAGTCAACTTTTTAAATTTTTTTTTATTGATAACACTACCAAAATAACTTGTGTTAGGATTATGATCCCTGTATCAGTGTAGATAAGGAGAATAGCTAAGAGGTTGGGGTCAATAACCGCCTACTGTATTTTCAGAAATGAATTGTTTTTCATTTGTTTTTCACAATAACTACATGGAGAAAAGGAAAATACCAATAGGCTTCACTAATTTTTCTGAACACAAACTAATTTGACTATGTTGTGTAGAACTTCATGACATTCAAAAACTAAAAATGTGATATATACGTTGCATTAAAGTTTTACGAATAAAAAATCATTAAACTATACCAATTATAATTAGCACTTTACGCTCCACAGTGGTACAAATCTTAAATTTTTAATTATAAAAGTTATAAGGATTTTAATCTTTGACCGCATTAAAAGTTTTGTCTTTAGAATTCAAGAGTATCAGATTTTCTTAAAAAACGTACAAAGCAATAATAATTTTTTTTCTTTTCAGCCTATTTTTTAAACACAAATATACAATCAATCATACATGCAATATGCAATCAACTTAAATTACAACTTGAACATACAAAAAAGGCAAATAATTAGTTTATTTTACAATTTTATAATTATAAAAAAATTGTAAAACATAACAATCATTTTTATACTTTTTGAACAATGAACTTTTTTGTGATGCAATATGTATCGAAGAAGCTTAATAGACCTACTGACTTGCAGAATATTTTCTACGCTTAACTTTGATTTTTTTACAAATAATCTGGACACCGGATCTGTATGAAGACCATTGTTATCTTGTTTTCTCGGAGAAAAGCAGTGGCCGCTCAATATGCATAAAATTAGCTTCTCCGAAATAATAAACTTCAGAAAATTGCAAAGCCTAAAAATCTTGGATTTCTACAAATAGCTTAAGTAAGCAAATGTGAAATTTTCATCTTTTTTCTCATAAAAAAATTATTTTTCATCATATCTCAATCAAAAATTCGACTTTCAATGCCTGTGGAGCGGGTCGAAAGTGGAGTTTTCTACCCTAGGGAAGAAAGTGACAGATAAATGTAAATGGCTGTATTTTTCTCTCCACTCGCACAATTACATATGCTACACTAGCGCCGAATATGTTGTAGAAAGTATTCGCATTTCACTTCTTTTATCTTTTTCCTTTTCCTATCGATTCTCGACCATCATAATGTATCGATAGCATCTCAAATCGAATTTTCGAATTACGGTATAATGAAAAATTGTATGCGCAAGCCGGGGCGAGGCGACAATTTCACTCGTGTGATATCTGCCCTCGCTTCTCTCGGGCAGCTAACTTCGCACTCGTGACATAGTCGCCTTTCGACCCTTGTTGCGCAATATAATATTCCATCTTATATGTATTTAAATAGCTACTGAGACTTAATAGATTATGTACCAATTTTATATTCTCCAGGTTCCACTTTTTTGTTCACAAATCTGGTTCTTAATTTTTAAAAATTTTTTGCATCTTAATTGGTTTAAGAAGCTATTTTGATAGATAAAAAGAATTTTTTTTCACGCGAACAGCATATGAGGATTGTCTATTTATTTACCGAAATTATTTATTGCAATGCTAAAACTTCCCTGTTAACAATGTTAAATACTTTTGTAAGTCTCGTAAGCTACGTCGATATATATTAGAAAGAAAACAAATTTTTCCGTGAAAAAAAGATATAACTTGTCCATTTATTTGCCTAAATTATTTATAACAAAGATCCGAAAGACAAAGTTTATTATATTTTAGGATAAAAATTTAACAAATTGTCATTAAAACTGTTCTTAAAATAATGTGCAATTGAAAACTTATTGGTTTTGTTAAATAAAAAAGTTATACATTTTTTTGTCAATCAGTATCATAATAACGTTAGACAATTTTTAAACGCTTCGTTTATCGAGGGAATTTTGAGTAACCCCAAACTTCCAGCAATAACAATGCTTAGTAGGATATAAATAAGTTTTCTGCAAAGTTTTACCCTAATTGAAGTATTCTTTAAAAAGATAGGAGGATTCTAATAGCATTGATCGAGTGCCTGATTGGTGACAATTTCGGAGTCTCGACCTGCTCGACCACAGCCGTCGCGCCTCATGACTGGAATTATTTTAGTCTATTTATTTGTTTACACTATTAAGTTAAAATTTAAAAATCTAACCACAAGCAATTATTTTTTGTCAGGGCAAAATCATTAGATATTTACATATTACATTATGTATATGTACAATATTTATAGGGTGATTACAAACATTTAAAAAAATATATCTCACAACATAAATGTTTAAACAAAATAATATTTTTTTAAACGAATAAATCAATTTTCTACTAAGAGAGATGATCAACCAAAAAGTTTAGTTATCTACCACTAACTTATTTTTTTCTTGAAAATTTTTTAGAACTTTATTTTACTGGTTCTTATTCAAACTAAACTTGTTAGTAATTATACCACCAATAAGATAAAAATGGTTTAGAATATATTAAATACTTTTTGTAAAAATAGCATGAATAGAGTTCGCAGACAATCTTATAAAGAACATAATAAACCGATACAGTATTATAGAGATTAAATAAATATTACGGCTAATTTCTGAAAAGATAATAAAACCGAAAACTCAAATCAACTATTTCCTAATAAATAATTACGTCTTAAACTATTATTTCTACAGTAAATTTATATTTCGTTCCCAAAATTTGTTAGACTTGGTAATGTGGCTACCTTTTTTGATTTCATAAATCCAGTTAAAGATTGAGTAATATTCTTGTCGAATTTATACTGAAAACATCCTTAATATTTATAATTTTTACGATGAAAAAATCCTGGTTCTTTTATTTCCACTAGTTTACAGCAGTATGCATATAGAATATACCCAACATTTTACTTATGCAAATTTTTACGAAATGAAAATAATGAAGAAAATAATCTGCGAAGCCAACACTTTATTTTTTATTCACTTTCATAAGTACTAAAATTTTTATCTTTTTAAAGGAAGTATAGTAAAAATACCTTGTATTTCTTTACTTTGCTAATATTATTAGTCCTATTTTCTTTGTTTTTGCTTATTTTTCTACCTCCAGTTAGAGTCTCTAGCGAACTCAACATTTACTTTTTTTGTTATTTATTTTCAATTAGGGTAAAACTTTTTAGAAAACTTAATTATATCCTACCAAGCATTTCTTTTCCTGAAAGCTTTTTTATTTGATAAACCCAATAAATGTTAAATTACACATTATCTTAAAGACAGTTTGAAGGAAAAGTTCTTAAATTTTAATCTTAAAATATCAGAAAATTTGTCTTTCGGAGCGAGTTGAAGTGAAAATATTTAGTAAATTTGATGGTCTGAAAAATTATGTTTTTTGAGAGAAAAATTTTTGCGGCCTGAAGCGGCCAGGCAAATTTTATGCGGGGTTATAGAATCCGGAGTCTCAATTGTGAAGGTCCCTTTTAATCGTGAAACATGGTTATAATTTGAACGAATTGTTGAACAAATGTCAAAAGTAATATTTATTAATAGAGTCCATTAATTTTTAGCATGTTTTAATGTCAAATGAAGTTTCAATTAATTCAGATTACATGAAAAGCAAGAAAATTTGCGTCACAATTACTGGGACAAGGGGCACGATTGCTGAGTCATTTACCCAAGACCTTTTTGGATAGTAAATTCGACATTTGCATCACTCAATACAAATGTTTCAGGGTGGTTTATAAACAAAAAAATTATTTTTTGATCTTTTCTTTATTAATAAAACTTTGTCCATGTTTATTTTTAAACCAAATTTAAGTTAATATGAATAACTAAATAATTGTAAATCATACATTAAATAATCAATGATTAATTATTATAATATGCATAATGAATTATAAATTCATCATTGAATAATAATTAAATGATAAAACAATTTCATTTCAGTTAAACTTTTTAATTAATTTATTAAATTTTTAAAACTCCAACTATCAAACTGAAAAAGCTGTCAAATTAAGTATTAACTATTAATCCACAAAATCAAAGCATCAGAAATCTTTTGAGTTTATAGAGACAAGAGAAATAGAAATTTTTAAGAGAAAGAAAGTAAAACATTTCTTTAAGTGTAATTTTTTGTTAAAGCTTGTATTAAATATACAAAATTTAAAAAATAAATACAATTAAATATAAATAGATATTTTTTCTTGTAATTTCTTGTATTATCGTGAAAAATAATAATATAGTACAAGTTAATAGTATTTTCAAAATTTTTATTACTTTTCCTTATTAATTTTTTTGTGTGTAAAAACATAAAAGGCTTAACAGAAAGAGGCAGCATTTAAATTTGTTTAAAGTTGGACGTTTCACGGCATAAAAACGTTCTTAATTTTAAATACATTATTTTCGAAAATTACTAAATTTTTGCAACAAGAATTCGCAAAATTTGAGGTATTGAAAGACTATGCCTTACTTTTTTTAATAGTTACTTTTTTTGATAGCAATCATTGGTATATCTTAATTTAAAATTACCTTATTGAAATATTCCAAATTTTGATCATTCTAGATGTGAAAAGAACAACATTTTGGCTGAAAAAAGAGTAAATCCCTGTTGTGCTTTTTTGTAAATTCTTGTAGAAAATTAAAATTACAATAAAATGAAGCAATATACAAAAATGAGTAAAAGTAAGCACCGAGCGCCTACAAAGAAGGATCGTTCAAACCTTTCCCTCCTCTGCTCCCCATCTTCATTCCCCCTTATATCACCCTTTTCTCCTCCTCCCTTCCCGAACATCATCCTCTTCTACTTCCGCCTCTCCTTACTTCCCAGCTAACACTCCTCTTCCCGTACTTCCCTTCCCCTGCCATCACTTCCCTGTTCTACTCTCTCCTAGTACACTACTAGCCCTCATTTCACTTCTGCTAATTTCCCCACAATTCCTCTACTTTTCCCTCGCCTAATTTCCCTTACTCCTCCCTCTCGATCATTTATCCTCATATACCCTCCCCTTATTTTCCCTTACTGCTCCCTCACTTTCCCTACTTCCACATCGCTTATTTCCCTATAACGCTCTTCTCATGCCATCCCACACCCCAACCTTTATTAATCACTTTCCCTTCTTCCCCTGAATTCTCATCATCTCCCCAATCCCTCATTTGCCTTCACAGAGCATCCCTTACTTCTTCTACTTTCCCTCCTCTCGGACGGACCAGTGGCCAAAACTATATACTATAATAAGTATAGAAGGATTTATGTCCGGGGCTACGAACTCATAAAAAAGTACAAAATTCGTCCGAGAAAAAAAACAAAATTTGTACATTCTTGTAATTCTTTCTGTATCATTTTATAAAATTAGTCTATAATTTATAAATGTATTTACTTTTTAGAAATAATTATTTTCAGGCTTAAAAAGAAAATATTTACCGGTGAAAATACATAATTTTGTGGCGATCGACCTTCGTGTAACACGAAATAGTAATTTTTCGCTGCTTTCCGTCTATCGTAGCGTTATTATAATTTGATGGCGTTCGTTACTATGAAATTCCCTCGATAAATGCAAATTTTAGTGATTGAATCCCCGCCAAATTGCGTACGCACAGAAAGTTATTACAATTACCATCAATCAACCCGAAAAAAAATATGGTTTGTTAAATGATTGTTCTCCATTACTTTCATGATTATCTTGCGATGTTTATGATTAGCAAGTTAAAAGTTTGAAACCAGTTCTTAAAAAATATATCTTTTTTTAGCATCAATGCTAATATAATTTTGGGCCTCTCCTCAATTCTATAAGTTAAACGCGTTAATGTTAATTGTCCAACTTGCGATTGCGTAGATATCGTAAATCCGTGGTCTTGCAAAATTATTACGCTATACATCAGATAAAAGCGTAATTAAAGGGTTCGCACGTACAAGCGCCATGTTGCGCGGCTTTCGCGAGAGGATGGGTGAAAAAGGTATCCGGGGGTGGGAAATTGTTGAGTGGAGTGGGATTTTAAATGGGGTGGTGGGGGGGGGGTGGCAAGCGAAGCAAGCAAATTGTAAAACGTGACGCAGATTACGCGCAATAGCGGGTGGCGTAATAATAAATTATCATCGACAGCCGATGTTAAATACTCTCAATCGCTGCTTCACCCCAACCAAATTTCCCATGTTGATGCACCCTGCACATTGCAATCCCACATCCCATCTCCCTCCTTTGAACTCTTCTGCAATTTCTCATCCTAGGCTGTGAAACATGCACCAATCAAATAGCAAAACCGCAACGAACATTACTCCAAGTAAATATATTCAATGCAGTGAATTTTCTACGCTTGATAATTAATTAATTACTTCTTTAAAGTTAATATTTATGTAATGACAAATTTTTTTTGTATGTTCATTTTTGCACTAGTTGATGATTCTTTTGAATAGCTTATAAAATCAAAGAAAATATTCACATTTTTAAATATAACAAATATAACCAACCAAATAAATGTAGGTGCAATTTAGAAAAAAAAAGCAGTTGAATCTCTCATTTTTTGTACTAGTAGTTATTTAAATTAGATCAGATTAAATTTTTACCCCAAAAAAGTTGTAAGGGATCAATAAACATTCTACTGAAGGAATAAAGTTTTGCTTAAAACAAAATTTATTATTATTTGAAAATATATATTCAATAGAATTCATCAAATTGATATTGAGCTGGAATAATACATTACTATTTTACCGAATATTTACTTAAATAAATTAAAGATTTGCCTGTGAACGAACGTCCAGTAACGCCTAGTAACAGCTTATTTTGTTCTTTAAAACATTATCTCAAATTTGTTTCAATCAATTTTATTTTGAAAAAATCTATACGGTAAGATAGATGAGGAGTTGGATAGACGCATAAACGAAGGTAAGAAGGTTATTGGTAGAGCAGCCCCCCTTAAAGAAGTAAAAATATATCTTATAAGGCTAAAATGACAATACATAATTCCTTTTTTGTACCAACTGTACTATACGGCAGCGAGACATGGACATGTCAA
>JAAAKG020024854.1:0-20041 GCA_010014905.2 Druon quercuslanigerum | reverse complement strand
ATTTTATTATTTAATTTTAAATGAACATTTTGGTTAAAAATTTATATTTTCAAATCGAAAATTTAACTACCCGCACAAACTTAATTTTATACCGTACATAAAATTAATTTTTTGCGTGAAAATTTCACTGCTATCTACGTAATTCGATTTTTTACTTTGAAAGCGCAACTCTTGGGTTAAAAATTCACCTTTCACATTAAATTCAGCAGATTTTTATTTAAAATTAAAATTTGTTTGGTAATTTTTTATTAAAAATTTAATTATTCAGTTTGCAATTCACCTTTTTGGTTGTCCTTTTGTGTAAAAAATGCGATCTTTTGTATTATAAATTTAACTGTCTTCTAAAGAATTTCAATTAAATAAATTAATTATCGACCAAAAACATTAATTTTTAATCAAAAAAATTAATTTTGAAGAATATAGTTCCATTTTCAAACAATAAGTAGGATTTTGAACCTAAAAATATTAATTTTAATCCAAAAATGTAATAGTTGATAGTATAACCAAACATGAAGACTTTCATATAAAAAATACAAATGAAAAAAAAATATATATATATAATAGTTACAATTTCTACCAAAAGAGGCGATTTTTCCACAAAATAAATAAAATTTTAGCAAACAGTAAAATATTCAAACTAGATAATTATTTATTTCCTAAGCAAATTTAATTTAAGTTTTCAACAGAAAAGTTTATTTTCAAACAAATATTTCAGTTTTCAGTTTCAAACATTATTTTCAAACGAAGGACACTTCTTTATATATTTGTTTAATTTGCAACCCAATCGATAATTTTTTTAAATAAATTTATAAATCTTCAAAAAACATATATTTTGAAGAAAGTAGTTCGATTTTTAATGAAAGAGTTGAATTTTCAAAAAGAATTTAATATTTGATATTTCAAACAGAATAATTATGTTTTAAACAAAAATAGTAATAATTTAAATTTTGATAAATTTTCTATCAAATTTTTAAATTTTGAAGCAAAACAAAAAAAAATTAACGCAGTAGTTCAACTTTCAAACAAAAAGATGAATTTATAACTAAAACATAACTGAAAAAAAACATTAGTTCAATTTTAAACCAATCAGTTGCATTGTCAAAATTAAAAGATGAATTTTGAACAAGGATTAAATAGTTTGTATTTCAACTAAGAAATATAATTTTTAAACAAAATAATTAATTATAATCAAAAAGTTCAATTTTCAACTCAGAAGATTAAGTTTCTACCATAAAAAGTGAAATTTTTAACAAAATACTTGAATGTCCAACAAAATAATTTAATTATTATCTAAAAAATTTAATTTTTTTACCAATTAGTTCAACTCTTGACCAAATAGTTAAATGTCTACCAAATGACTTATAACTCGAGCTAAAAATACAAAATTTCTTTAAATAAAAAGGTGAATGTTCAAACCAAAACGAAAAAAATCAAGTTCTTAAATTTCGAAATAAAAAAAGGCGAAGTTTCATGAAAAAACAGTTGAGTTTTTAACGAAAAATAATAAATGTAGAATACTAGTTACTAAACAGTCTCAGAAAGAAAATTTAGTACTGATTTTACAGAAAACAAAAAAAATATTGTGAGTAGATATTTAGATTAATAAAAAGAGAAACTAATGATAAAATATAAAATTAGGAGTCGCTTATCTTTACTGTTTAAATTTATTTACGACTATTGACATAGGCTTTTATTTCTAGATCCTTATTTCAATTTTTTCGATAGCGAAATTTTGCACCTATTAGCGAAGGAGTGAGCGTAAGATTTAAAGCGAGAGTTTCATCTGAGAGACTTTTGTTTCACTTTTCTTTCCCTTCTTTTGTATCACCATTGTGCCATTTTTCATTTTCTTTTTCTCATCCATTTTTTCATTCTTTCTCATTCGCTCCTCTAGCCCCCCCCCCCCAAATCTCCTTCGTCCACTATTTTCCCAATCCATCCTCCCATAAAATCATTACCAAATTATCTTACCAGCTGCCTTTATATTCCATCCCTCTCCTACATCCTTCTCATACATGCTCCCATCTTTACTCTTCTTATTCAAAGATTCTGCACTTTCTGCTCTCCTTCTTTTTCTAATTCATTCATTCCCTTACCTTTTTTTCAATCCAATTCCAGATATTCTGAACCACCTTCTTTCACTTCTTTTGTATCACCATTTTGCCATTTTGCATTTTCTTTTTCACATCCATTCTTTAATTATTTCTCATTTTTTCCTCTAGCAACCCCCACCCACCCAAAACTCCTTCATTCACTATTTTCCCAATCCATCCTCCCCTAAAATCTTTACCAAATTATTTTAACAGCTTCCTTTATATTCCATCCCTGTCCTACATCCTTCCCATACGTGCTCCCATCTTTACTTTTTCCATTCAAAGATTCTGCACTTTCTGCTCTCCTTCTTTTCCTAATATATTCGTTCCCTTACCTTTTTCTTAATCCAATTCTAGCTATTCTGGTCGACCTTCTATCTCCTTATCCCGTTTCCTAATACTTTTATGCTTCTTTCTTTTTTACCCCAGTCCCTTTCCTCTTCTCAGCTCATTAATTCTATTATCATGTCTCTCCTTTCTTTTACCTCTATCAAACACTTTCTCGATAACTCCCCTCCATTTTCGTATTTATCTTCTTCTCCAATTTCTGTGCTCTCTTTTCCGTTCTAGTAATTAATTTATCATTTGTGCTTCTTCTCTCTCCATATATCTCGGCGTCCTCCAGTCTACTCCTAGTGTACACTGTCCACCTTATATACTTTCTTGTAAATTTTCAGTCTCTTTCCTTTCTTTCCATCCCCATATCTGTACTGCATCATCTTACACAGGCCATACTAGCATATCACATAGCCACATTCTCCTTCTCCAGTTTCTTTGTATCCTTCTTTTTCCTATTCCCCGTATTTGTTTCATTGCACCCTGCTCCTTTTTTATCCTCTCTCTCATATAAGCTCTATGATCTCCATTTGTTTTCAATGCCTATTCCAGATATATAAAATCTTTTACATCTTCTAACTGAATTCCCTTCCATCTACCCGCCATTCTATCTTTCTCCTTCCTCTTTTTCTGAACCTTATTATCTTATTATTTGCTGCATTTAAATTCAACTTTTTCCCATCTAATTTAAGTATTCCTCTAATCCTTTAAGTAAGCGCGCCATTGCTTTTTATCTTCTGCCATCAACAGTATATCATCCTCCTCATCCTTTTCTCTTCATTTTTTGTTCTTAGTCCGATATTAATATATTAAATAAAATTGGGCTCAAAGGACATCCTTGCCTCACTCCTCTCACCAATCAAAAACTATTTCCTAATTGCTCTCTTAAACTTAACCTGTTTTTGTCTTTAAAAAATTTCTGATACTCTATATTAATCCTCCTCTTATACCCCATACGTTTTCTAAACTTAGTCTAATTCGGTGGTTCTGTGTTTCTTTCCTCAACTTCTTTCTTTAAACTCTCCGATAAAACAGTCACATATACTTTACACAATGTTGACATTAGTGTCACTCCTCTATAACCTTTAACCTCCTCCTATTTGCCTTCCTTTCATAACTTTGGCCACCTCTCTCCTTTCCATACTCTATTGCACATTATCCATACCCATTCCTTCAACTCTTTCCCATAATATTACCAGAATTTATTTGGAATCTCATATATATTAGGTGCTTTCCCATTTTTCATTATCTCTAATGCATTAACTATTTGATCCCTTATAATGTTCTTCTTCTCATATGTTTATCTACCTTGTTTTCCTCCTTTATTAAATTTCCTCACTACTCCTAGCAATTCCATAAAATATAATTGTTCTATTCTACCATCACAATATACTGGTTTACTCTTTTACTTCTTCTTCTTCTCTCTATTTACCACCTTCCATATATCTTCTTATGTCCTAGCCTTCTTTTCCTCTTCCTCGAAACTTTTATTTCCCTCCTCTCTTTTTTGTATACCCCAACTCAGTATGCTCCTTTTTCTCTTCTATCTTTTCTTTTACTACTACTTGTCCCTTTTTACCATTCTCTTAATTCCCTCCTTGCTTCTTTCTTCTTCTGTTTACATTCCTTATCCCATACACTCTTATTCCCACCTTCACCAACTCTTTTTTAATACTCTTTTTACTTTTGTCTACTTTTTCTTCCTTCTTAGCCTTATTGCTATTACTCTTTCCTCCTTCTAATGGGATTATTATGAGAAAGTGATCCGAATCTATATAATTCCCTACATCTTTTTTATACTAATTAATTACCATAAAAAAATAAGTGTAAACATAGGAAATGAAATTGTATTTTACAGACATAAATGAATGTGAAGAAGACAACGGAAACTGTGAATTTAAATGCGTAAACACGGTAGGATCGTATCTTTGCGAATGTCCCGAGGGAATGACGCAAGGAGAAGATAAATATACCTGTACAGGTAAGTGTCACTCTTACTCTAAATGAGATATTCCCTAGTCAAGAAAGAATGTTTTTTAATTATGTAAGACAAATTGCTCCGAGCAATTCTTTAAAGCTTTAAAATCCAGGAAAACATTTTATTTATGAAGTTGACTCTGAGTAATTGCTTTACCAAAAAAAATAAAAGTAATTAATTATTTTTAAAAAAGAAATAGAAAAAAAAAACTTTTTTTCGTTGTTTTTTAAATTAAATGTCTCGTTCCGAGAAGATTGAAAAATAATTAAAAATTTGAAAAAACCTCAAAAAACTTAGAACAAAATTTAAATGTCTGAAGGTATCCAAAAAAAATTTGCGAACCTTTTTATTAGTATTGAAAGAATTTCATCAAATAAGAAACTTTTATGAAAATCTCTGGAAATATTTTGAATGAATTTTTGTTTCGAAAAATTAATTTGGAAATAAAATTGAAAAAGATATAAAAACAGTTTAAAGGATTTCTAAAAATGACGAAAAACATCTGGATGATTTTAGGGCAATTTTTTAATTTTGAAAATTTTCTCAAAATTTTTGAATAATTCGAGATTTTGCAATAATAAAAATTACAAATTTGATACACCAACAATTTTTTAAATCGAAATTTCCAAAAAAGTAATTTTATTTGATGATAAAATTTGTTTCTATATTGTGTCTAAACATTACTGATAAAAGATCAAAGTTCAGTTTTAATTTTATTTTTCAATATCTAATAATAATGTTTTCCATATTTTGCTGCCACATTTTGATTTATCATCTTCACACTTTTAAACAAAAGAGAACAAAATTCTGCAATTTTTTAAAATTACTTCGTTTTTATTTTTAAGGATTAATTTTAAGTTATAAATATTTTAAATTATGCCAAAAATGAATGTAAATGGTTTTAAAGAAATATTTTTTATCATGCAGAATTCTAAAATAATCTAAATCTTGAGAAGATTTCAAAACTTTTTAAACGAAATCTACATTTTTTAAGATTTTGAAAAAAAAACTTTTTAAGAACATCTGAAAGGTTTTGAGGGAATGGAACAATTTTCTTTACACTCCTGGTAAGATCTTAAATCATTTTTGATTTTTAAAAATAAATTTTAGGAGAACATTAGACAATTTTTTTAACCATTTATAATGATTTCCTAAAATTTAAAAATAAAATGTACGCGGTTTTAAATGACAAATTTTACTTTTGATAGATTTGAACATTTTTGAAGAAATTCAAGTCAGTTTAAGATACAATTAGTAGTTTTGAAAAAATAAAAAAAAATTATTCAAAAGTTGTAAAGATTTCAAAAAAATTTTAACAAATACAGACTTTTCAATATTTAAAGATAAAGTTTTGACGTTTTTGGAAGAGTGAAAGATTTTAAGAAAGTAGAAAAACAATTTTTTTGTGTAAATTTATTTTTAGTAATAATTAAAAAAGATTTAAAAACATTCCATATGATTTCCTACAATTTATAAACATAATGTTGAGTGTAAAATTAAAATTTACATTATTGCAAGATTACAAAATTGTCTGAAAAATTCAAGTAATTGAAGACAATATTTCGAAGTTTTCATAAGATTAAAACAAAATATTTAAAACTTGAAAAGATTCCAAATTTTTTTAAAAAAAATATTACATTTTTAATATTTAAAAATAACACTCATGCACCTTTTAAAAATGTTGAAAGGTATTAAGATAATTGAAAAACTTTCCTGAAGATTCGTTGCAAAGTATAAACTGATTTTTTAATTTAATAAATTAATATTGAGAGAAAAATTGACAAAGACTTGAAACAATTTCAAACTATATTTAAAAGTTTAAAAGTTTTAAAAGTATTTTAAAATAATTTGAAATTTTTAAATTTGTAAAGACTTCGGAACTTTTTCCGAAAAAACTTTTCTGAAAATTCTCAGGAAAATCATAAGTGATTTATAATTATGAACACTTAATTTTTAAAGAAAACTTAAAATATCTTAAAATATTTTTTTTAAATTTCTAAAAATGTGAAAAAAAATCTAGATTGTTTTAATTCAAGTTTTTATTTTTTAAAGATTTTTTAAATTTCTTAAATAATCCGGATGAGTTTAAAAGATATTTTTGAATTCAAAAAGTTTGAAAAAGAACAAAAAATTAAAATTAAATTAACTTTCAATTAAAATTTGGTCGAATCCTGTGAAATAAGAAAATTATACTTTTCTGACAAATCTAAAATGATCAAAAATCTTTTTGGGTGTTTTCAAGGATCTGAGGTAAATTATATTTTAATAATCTTAAAAAATGAAGCAAATGAAGTTAAAAAATAAATGGTTATTCCAGATTTCTATTTTAGAGTAAAAATTATTTTCCCATCAAATGGCAATTTTTTTTTTTTTGAAAATGTAACTATTTTATTAAAAATTGAATTTTTTTGATAAATTTATCTTTTTGAGTTTAGAATATTTTCTAGTTAAATTATTAACTATGTATTGCATTTTTTGTTGACACTTCATCTTTTTTCGTTAAAAATTTAATCACTTGATTAAAAATCACTGGAATAAAAAATTTAGTAGGAAATATGATTATTTTATTTTGAAAATTAATGTATTTTGTTGCAAATTTGTCTTTTTTAGCGAAGATGAAGCTTTTAAGTCGAAAATTTACTATTTTTCTTTTTTAATATTTTTTTTTTTTTAAATTTACCTATTCCTGATTAATAATTTTTTTTTTGATTGAAATGTCGTCTATTTTGATTTCGCATATCTGAAATCTTCCAAAGCCCTTTTGAATGTTCTCGTTAATTTTAGGAAATTTTATAATTATATAAGCTGTAAAGCAAAAAAAGAAATATTATTAAAAAATAAAGTTAATCTTAATCGATTGATGATGCTATTCATTTTTTAAACAATAATAAAAATACTTTTAAATTATTAAAAATGAGGGTCACGTTTGTCATTTTCGGTTTCATCAAATTTTGTTTTCTACATAATAGATCTAACACTCAGAACATCATAAATGAATAACTTCAGAACTATAAAATTTAAGTTTTAAAATTAGAAAGATTTTTTAAAATTCTTCAATAATAGAAAGTTTCGAAAAATATTTTTTCCCTAATAAATCCGTTAGGCAGAGTTAAGCAACTATATTTTTTTAATTCTTGGAACTTGATGGTCAATACTTGAATGTAAGCGAACTTTGGGAAATTTATTTCCATCTCTAGATATCAACGAATGTGCTTCAAACGAGGGACACGGTCCGTGCCAGGATACGTGCCATAACCATGTTGGCGGTTATGAGTGCTCGTGCGATCGACTTCCGGGTACGATTCTGTCCCCCGACAACCACACGTGCCATGAGGAGGGTCCATGCAGCATCAATAACGCTGGCTGTTCCCATACGTGCCTCTCGACCATGGGCCGAGTGTTCTGCTTGTGTCCGGACGGTTTCATGCTCGAGGATGATTGGAAAACTTGCCAAGGTAATATCTCTTATTAAGTGGCACGTTTCCGCTAAATTGGGTCGTCAATATTAGACAAGGTCTTTCACCCAGAGGATTTCTGAGCCAGAAGAGTTATGAGCCAGTTCTGAGCCAAATCCAAGCCAGTTATGAGTCAGAAGAGTTCTAAACCAGTTATAAGCTATTTCTGATTATGTGGACTTCTGAGTTCTAAGTAATTTCTGAGCCAGAAGAATTCTAAACCAGTTCTGAGCCATTTCTGAGCCAGAGGATTTCTGAGTCAGTTCCAAGCCACAAGTGGTCAGAACCAGAAGATTTCTGAGCTAGAAATGTTCTAAAATGTTCTGAGTTATTTCTGACTCAGAAGGCTTCCGAGTTCTAAGTAATTTCTGAGCCAGAAGAATTCTAAACCAGTTCTAAGCCATTTCTGAGTCAGCAGATTTCTGACTCAGTTCTGAGTCATAAGTGATCAGAACTAGAGGATTTCTGAGCTAGAAATGTTCTTAGAATGTTCTAAGATATTACTGAGCCTTAAGAGTTCCGAGTCAGTTCTGAGCCATAATAGTTCTGAGTCAGAGGATTTCTGAGTCAGTTCCGAGTCATAAGTAGTCAGAACTAGAAGATTTCTGAGCTAGAAATGTTCTTAGAATGTTCTGAGTTATTTTTGACTCAAAAGACTTCTGAGTTCTAAGTAATGTGTGAGCCAGCAGAATTCTAAACCAATTCTGAGACATTTCTGAGCTAGCAGATTTTCTGAGTCAGTTCCGAGTCATAAGTGGTCAGAACCAGAGGATTTCTGAGCTAGAAATGTTCTTAAAATGTTCTGAGATATTACTGTCTTAGAAGACTTCTGAGTTCTGAGTAATTTCTGAGCCAGAATAATTCTAAAACAGTTCTAAACCAGTTCTGATCCAGTAGATTTCTGAGTCAGTTTTGAGCCATAAGTGTTCTCAACCGAAGGATTGCTGCGCTAGAAATGTTCTTAGATTGTTCTGAGATATTACTGAACCGGAAGATTTCTGAGTGAGTTCTGAGCCATAATAGTTCTAAGTCAGAGGATTTTTGAGCTGGAAAAGTTCTCAGTTATAAGTCATTTCTGAGCCAGAAGAGTTCTAAACCAATTCTAAACCGTTTCTGAGTAAGTTCTGAGTCAAGAGTGCTCTGAACCAGAGGATTTCTTAACGAGAAATGTTCCTAAAAAGTTCTGAGATATTTCTGAGAAAGGACTTTTCTGTGCCTGAAGAGTTTTGAATCAGTTCTGAGTCAGTGAATTTCTGCGCTAGAAGAGTTTTAAGTTATAAGTCATTTCTGAGACAGAAGAGTTCTTAACAAGTTCTGACCCACGTGTAAGCCAGAGGATTTTTGAGTCAGTTCTGAGACATAAGTCTTCTGAACCAGATGATTTCTGAAATAGAATTGTTCTCACAAAGTTCTGAGATATTTCTGAGAAAGGAGTTTTCTGTGCCTGAAGAGTTCTGAATCAGAGGATCTCTGAGCTAACAGAGTTCTAATATAAGTCATTTCTGAACCAGAAGAGTTCCAAAACAGTTCTGAGCCAGAGGATTTCTGAGTCAGTTCTGAGCCATAAGTCTTCTGAACCAGATGATTTCTGAAATAGAAATATACTAAGAAAGTTCTGAAAAAAAATTGTTCTGTTCCTGAAGAGTTCCGAATCAGTTCTGAGTCAGTGGATTTCTGTGTCACAAAAGTTATCAGTTCTAAGTAATTTCTGATCCAAAAAAAGTTATATGTCCTTTCTGAGAAAGGGGTTTTCTAAGCTAGAAGATTTCTCAGTCAGTTACGAGCCAGATTGTGCCAAAAGAGTTCTAAGCCAGGAAAGTTCTGAGCCAGCCTGAATTAGAGTATTTTTGAGTCAGAAGAATTCTGAGCCAGTTCTGAGCCATTTATAGAACAAAGAATTTCTGAATCAGTTATAAGCTATAAGAGTTCTGAGCTAGAATATTTCTGAGACATAAAAGTCTATTAGTATTTTATTTCTGATCCAGCAAAATTTTAATAGGCACTTTTCAGACATTTTTTTTCAGCCAAAAATGTTCTTCGTCACTCATGAGCCATTTCTGATCGAGAAAAATTCTATTAGTCACTTTTCAGACCTTTTTTTCAGCCAAAAATTTTCTGCGTCACTTATGAGCCATTTCTGAGCCAGAAGAGTTATGCATCAATTGTGAGCCAATTTTATAACAATTTTAAGCCGGTTTTATACCAATTTTAAGCCAGAACAGTTCTGAGTCAGTTTTGAGTCATTTCTGGTCCAGAAAACTTCTAAGCCAGTTCTCAGCCATTTCTCAGCCATTAAAGTTGAGAATTAGTTATTCTGCATAAAAATTGATATTTCCTAGTTGAAAAGTCATGTCTTTTGTCGTTACTCGTCTTTTTTATAGAAAATGAATCTTCTCGCTAAGAAATTGATCTTTTTGCTATTGTTGAAGATTGGACTATCTGGGTGAAAAGGTGGACGATTTTTTTTGAAAATATGATTTTATTTTTCGAAAACGAATTTTTTTAACCAAAAATTTCATTATTTTGTTTTTCCTTGAAATTTTTATTTTTCTCAGATAAAAATTTGAATATTTAGTTGAAAGTTGACCTAGGAAGATTTTACGCCTCCATTTTTAAATAAAAATTTATTTTTTTGAATTAAAAATTCATTTATTTGGTTGCTAATTAATGTATTTTGTTCATAATTCGTTCTTTTGGTAGAAAATTTAATGTTCTTGTGTGAAAATTCACTGGTTTAGTTACAAATTTTATTTATTCTTTTTTTTTTGATTAAAAAAAAAATTTATTTTATTACTGAAAATTTAAATATTTCATTTTGTAATGTAAATTTTTTTTAGTACTGCTATTTAGATAAGAATTATCTAATATGTTGAAAATTTGACAAATTTTTCTGAAAAAAAAATTTTTAATTAAAAGTTGATGTTTCAACTTTAAATCTTGACTACACTATTGAAAATACAGTTTTTTCTTAAAATTTATTTGTTTTTAATTAAAAATTAAAATATTTTATTTTTTGTGGAAAATTGATCCTTTTTAGCAAATCATTCAACTGTTTAGCTAAAAAATCGTTTTTTGTTTATTTGTTTGCACATTAATTTTTTTCACTGAAAATTTAATTATTTTATTTTTATTGTAAGTTTATATTGTTTAGTTGAACATATGTTGTTCATCATTTGGGTTGAAAATCCTTTTTTTTTGATTTTTTAAAATTAATTTTTTCTAACGAACATTTTCTTATTCCATTTTTGATTCTAAATTTAGATTTTTTAGGTAAAAATATTTCGTTCAAAGTTCATGTACTTTCTTAAAAATTCCTACATTTCCGTCAAAAAAATTCTTGGTTGAAAATTTATGTTTTTAGTTAAAAATTCTTATTTTCAGTATAAAAATTCATATCTGATTCCGAATTCATTTATATGGTTGAAAATTATTTTTTTGTAGAAATTTAAATCTTTAACTCAAAGTTTGTTACAAATTCCTCTCTTTGGTTTTCAATTTCACAATTATTTTGCAAAATTTTGGTTTTTTTAGTTAAAAATTATTGTTTAACTCTAAAATTCAAATATTTCAGGTGAAGATTCATCATTTTATTTTTAAATTTATCTCTTTAGTTGCAAATTTAACTATTTCCTTTAAAATTCGATTATTTTTTGTTGGAATTTAATTTTCTAACTAAAAATCCAACTATCCCGTTTTTGGTGAAAAAGATCTCCTTTTCAGTTGAAAATTTAACTACTTCCTTGAAAATTCATACATTTTCTTTAAAATTTAGTAGAATCTGAATCCGGGCTCAGAATTGGCCCATCACGTCAAGATTTTAAGATATTTGAGGTTATGTACCCAAACAATGGCGTTTTTGGCTACTTTTGAGGTTATGTACAGAAGACACAAAATTTTTTAGGATTTTTTCTTTAGTTATATCATATAGTACTGCTCTTTCTCTTCAATTTGAGATTCGTCGAGTTCATTTTCCATTTTTTATTCCCAAGTTACGCCAGTTTGAAATTACAAGATATGTCCTATTATGTCTTGAACATTTGCTTTAAATAATATCTCGACTTCAGATTCGTAATCAACAAATCGCAACACCCCTGAGTACAAATTTTCAAGAAAAAAACAGCCATTAGAAAATGTCTGCCTCCCAATTTTCAAATTGGCGTAACTTGGTAAAGAAAAATGGTAATTGAACTCTGCGACTCTCAAATTAAAGAGAAAGAGCAGTACTATATGAAACAACTTAAGAAAAAATCTCAAAAATTTTTTGTCTTCTGTACAAAACATAGAAGTATCCATAAACTCCATTTTTGTGAACATAACCTCAAATATCCTAAAACTCTGACGTGATGAGCCAATTCTCAACCCGCATTCGGATTCTACGTAAAAAATTACTTCGGAAATGACCCTCCACTTTCCAACAACATAACCATGTTGGCCTGTGTAATTTATGCAATATTGTAATAACTAAGGCTGAAATTTGTGGGCGTATCGTAAAACTTATTATGCGGAGGAGTTACCAAAAGTTTATAGAAAGGTGAATAGATGTCGTTGGAAAGTTAATGTTTGTCGCAGATGTGAACGAATGCGCAGTGCCAGATCTTCAGACGGAAGTTTGTCATTATGGATGCATCAACACTCCTGGATCTTACCGATGTGCTGAGCCCCCAGAACTGAAAGACCAACACGTCTCTGAAAACTTACCAAACAGTTGTCTTCCCGGTTACGAACTTTCAAATGACGGTTCCTGTCTTGGTGAGTTGCAAAAACCAAACTTTCAAGCCTTCAACTTAACTTAAAATAGACTAGAATGAAAAAAGGTAGTCTCACAATTTGAATTTCGCGCCATAAAAAGGCATTAGAGCGCGAAATATGAAATATTTTACGGTATTTTGTATTATTTTAGGCAATTTTATAGAGAAATAAATTTATGGATTTTTAGGTCACGGTACCTGCTTTGGTATGTTGCAAAAACTGAAGATTCAAGCTTTGAACTTTCTCCGGAATAAAACAGGATAATCTTACAATTTGAATTTCGCGCCATAACACGACATTATAGCGCGAAATTTAAAATATTTCAGAGCATTATAAATGACTCTAAAGAATTTTGAATGTATTTAGAAAATTTAAGAGGATTTTAATAAGTTTTATCAATTTTATGTTACTTTTCTAAAGTACAAGAAATTTCTAAGCGCTTTAACAAGGCTTCAAGGAATTTTAAAAGATGCTAGAGGATTTGAAATATTTCAGGGTATTTTAAATCATTCCGACAAATATTTAATAAATTTTAGTAATTTAAATAGGTTCCAAAAGTGTTTAAAGATTTCGGTACTCTTAACAATTTTAAGAAATTCACAACCCTTTTAAAGTCTTAAGGGTTTCAAATTTTTTTAAGTATTTAAAATATTGTAGAGTACTTTTAAAATATCCCAAGAAATTTTTAATAGCTTTAAGCCACTCAAGGTTATCACAAATTAAAAAAATATGTTTAAGGTGTTTCCAAAATTTAGAAATTTAAATATTTTAGTGTATTTTAAACAAATCCAAAAAAATGTATTTAAATTTCAATAATTTCAAAAGGGTCCAAAAGTTTTTTAAGACTTCATCCTACTTTTAAAAATTGCAAGTAATTTTCAAAACGTTTAAAAAGTTACAAGGAATTTCAAGAGATTTCAAACGATTTAAAAAATGTATAAGGGAATTTTTAGGTTTTCAGAGAATTTTCAATATTTTTCAAAAATTTGAATTGATTTTGAAGTATTTTTAAGATTTTAGGTTACTTTTAACAAATTTAATTTATTCTTAAGAAAGTTAAATTTTTCAAAGAGTGACAAAAGGTTTTAAAGGATTTGGAATATTTTAGAGTCTATGAAGATAAATCAAATAATGCTTAAGAATTTCAAAAGATTTTAGAAGATTTAAGTTTTTTATGGGTATTATTAATGTATTTCAATATTTTGAATCGATTCCAATTTTTAAGATCTTACAAAAGTTTTGAAGGATTTCAAAATATTTAAAATATTTTAAGGTATTTGATCAAAATTCCAAGGAATTTTCAAAAGTTAAAAAAAATTCAAGGAATTTTAATCTTTGGGTATTATACATTTTTGAAGAGTTCTGAAGAGTTTAGAGAAGTTTCAAAATACTAAAAATATTGTAGTGTATTTGAAAAAATTAAATTGACATTTAAGATCCTTTAAAAGTTTAAAAAAATTTTAAATCATTAAAATATTTTGGGTATTGTTTTAGATTCGAAGCATTTTTCAATTTATTTTAATTATCTTAAGGGATATTAGAGTTTTTTTAATTTCAAAGAATTTTCAAAAGCTTAAACAATTTTGAAGAAAATTTAAAAGGATTCCAATAGATTTAAATTATTTGAGGCTAGTTTGAAATTTTCCAAGTAATTTTTTATTTATTTTATTAGTTTGAAGAATTTCAAGGATATTTTTGAAAAATTCAGTTAATTTCAAAAGTTTAAAAAAATTCCAAGGAATTTTCAAAAGATTAAAAAAATTTCAAAGAATTTTTAAAGATTTAAAAATTTAAAATTATTCCAAAGGATTTCAAAGATTGTAAAGTTTTTTTAATTACTAAAAAATTTTAAAGAGCTTTCAAGAGTTAAGGGAAGTTTCGGAGGGCTTAAAATATTTTAGTGTATTTAAAAAAATTAAATTGAGATTTAAGAGCCTTAACAAGTTTTAAGGATTTTAAAATAGTTAAAATACTTTTGGTATTTTTTTATATTCCAAGCAATTTTCAATTTATTTTAATTATCTTAAGCGATTTCATAGTTTTTTTTAATTCCAAAGAATTTTCAAGAGCTTAAGCAAATTCCAAGATATTTAAAATGATTTCAAATTATTAAAAAAATTTAAGGCTATTTTTAAAATTTGCAAGTAATTTTCAATTTATTTCAATAATTTGAAGGACTTCTAGGGTATTTTGGAAAAATTCAGCAAATTTCAAAAGTTAAAAAAAGTTCCAAGAAATTTTCAAAAGTTTAAAAAAATTCCAAGGAATTTTTATAAGATTAAAAAAATTTCAAGGAATTTTCAAAGATTTCAAAAATTTGAAATTATTCCAAAGGATTTCAAATATTTTAAAGTTTTTTTAGTAACCAAAAAATCTTGAAGAGCTTTCAAGAGTTAGGGAAGTTTCGAAGGACTTTAAATATTTTAGTGTATTTAAAAAAAATTAAATTGATATTTAAGATTCTTAACAAGTTTTAAATATTTTAAAATGATTAAAACATTTTGGTATTTTTTTAGATTCCAAGCAGTTTTCAATTTATTTTATCTTAAGGGATATTAGAGTTTTTTTTATTTGAATGAATTTTCAAGAGCTTAAACAATATTCAAGATATTTAAAATGATTCCAAATTATTTAAAATATTTAAGGCTATTTTGAAAATTTGCTAGTAATTGCCAATCAATTTTAATAATTTGAAGGAACTCAAGGATATTTTTAAAAAATTCAGCCAATTTTAAAAGTTTAAAAAATTTCCAAGGAATTTTCAACAGATTTAAAAAATTTCAAGGAATTTTAAAAGATTTCAAAAAATTGAAATTATTCCAAAGGATTTTAAAGATTATAAAGTTTTTTTCGTTACTAAAAAATTTTGAAGAGCTTTCAAGAGTTAGGGAAGTTTCGAAGGACTTAAAATATTTTAGTGTATTTAAAAAAATTAAATTGATATTTAAGAGTCTTGACAAGCTTTAAATATTTTAAAATGATTAAAACATTTTGGGTATTTTTTCAGATTCCAAGCAATTTTCCATTTATTTTAATTATCCTAAGGGATTCAATTTTTTTTTACTTCCAAAGATTTTTCAAGAACTTAAACAAATTTCAAGATATTTAAAAAGGATTAAGGCTATTTTCAAAATTTGCAAGTAACTATCAATTTATTTTACAAATTTGAAGAAATTCAAGAATATTTTAGAAAAATTCAGCATTTTTCAAAAGATTAAAAAAATGCCAAGGAATTTAAAGAGCTTTAAAAATACATGGGATTTCAAAAAACTTTTTATATCTTAGGTGATTCTGAAAGATTTTAAGATTGTTTTTAGTAACTAAAGAATATTTTTAAATTTTAAAGGACTTCACAGAATATTAAATAGGGTATTAAACACTGTTAATGGGGTTTTCTAGCATTTAAAGAATTGTCAAGAAGTTTCATAAGTTTTTAGGGATTCCAAAGAATATGAAATATTTCAGGGATTTTTGTCAAAAATCAAAAGAATTTTTAAGAATTTTAAAAACTTATATGGGATTTTAAATGATTTTAAATATTTAGGAATACATTTTTTAAAAATTTCAAGTATTTTTAAATTAATCTCAGTAATCTAACGAGATTTTAGGGTATGTTTAAAAAGTCCAAGGAATTTTAAAGACATTTACAAAATTTCAAGAGATTTTAAAAGATTTAAAATATCGTAGTATATTTATGAAGAATTTTAATAATTTAAAGTGATTCTAAAGGATTTTTAATATTTTTAAATTTTTGCTCAGTAAATCAAGAGTTTTCAAGAGCTTTCAACAATTTCGAGAAATTTCAAAGGATTTGAAATATTGTAGGGCGTTTTTGAAAATTGGAATTATTTTAAAGCGCCTTAAAAAGTACTAAAATATTTCAAATTATTTAGAACATTTAAGGGCACTTTTAAAAATCCAAATAATTTTTAAAGGATCTTAAAAATTTGAAAGGATTTTATGGTATTTTTAAAAATTCCAAGTAATTCTCAAGAATTAAAAAAAAATGCTAAGAATTTTAAACCATTGTTTGCTTTTTAAATGTTTCTAAATAATTTTTAAAATATTTCAGTGGCTTAATGAAATTTCGAAGGAATTAAACCATTTTACTAGATTTTAAAAGATTTTCAAAGGGTTTGAAATATTTTAGGTAATTTTGAAAGATTCCAAGGAATTTTTTATTGATTTCAATTATCTTAAAGAGATTTCAAATATTATCGTGTATTTTAAGATATTTTAAATATTTTCAACAGATATAAATAATTTTAAATTGTTTTCAAATATTTGAACGAATTTAACGGAACAATCGTAAAGATCCTATAATGCTTTTAAATATTTTACAGATTCCAGGAAATTTTCAAAAGCTTTAAAAAATGTCAAGGGGTTTCAAAATATTTTAAAGGATTTCATAAATCTTCTGTTATTTTTAATAAATTTTAATAATTTGAAATGATTCTAAAGGATTTTTAAGATTTTTAAGCTTTTTCTGCGTAAATCAACAATTTTCAAGAGCTTTTAACAATTTCGAGAAATTTCAAGGGATTTGAAATATTTTAGGGTGTTTTTGAACATTCTAATTATTTTGAAAAACCTTAAAAAGTTCCAAAATATTTCAAATAATTTAGAATATTTCAGGACACTTTTAAATATTCCAAATAATTTTTAACGGATCTTAAAAATTTGAGAGGATTTTATGGTATTTTTGAAAATTCCAAGTAATTCTCAAGAACTTAAAAAAAATGTTCAAGTTTTTAATACATTTTTTGTTTTTAGGAGATTCCAAATAATTTTCAAATTATTTTAGTGGTTTAATGAAATTTCCAAGATTCCAAAGAATTTTTTATTGATTTCAATTATCTTAAAGGGATTTAATATATTGTCGTGTATTTCAAAATATTTCAAATATTTTTAAGAGATATTAATAGCTTTAATTTGTTTTTTAAATATTTAAACGAATTTAAGAGATTCAATAAAGTTTTCATGCTGTTATAAAGTAATTCCTAGAATTTCGGATGTACGAAACAATCGTAAAGATCCTATAATGTTTTTAAATATTTTAAAAGATTCCAGGAAATTTTCAAACCTTTAAAAAATGTCAAGGGTTTTCAAAATATTTTAAAGGATTTTATAAATCTTCTGTTATTTTTAATAATTTTTAATAATTTGAAGTGATTCTAAAGGATTTTTAAGATTTTAAAACTTTTTCTGAGAAAATCAAGAATATTCAAGAGCTTTGAACAAATTATTTCAGTCGCTTAATGAAATTTCTAAAGAAATAAACTGTTTTACTACATTTTAAATGATTTCTAAAGGGTTTTAAATATTTTAGGTAATTTTCAAAGATTCCAAGGAGTTTTTTATTGATTTCAAATATCTTAAAGGGATTTTAAATATTATAGTGTATTTGAAAATATTTAAAAATATTTTCATGAGACATAAATAATTTTAAATTATTTTCAAATATTTGAACGAATTTAAGGGATTCCATAAAGTTTTCATGGTGTTATAAAGTATTTCCTAGACTTTCTGAGGTTCGGAACAATCGTAAAGGTCCTCTAATGTTTTTAAATATATTTAAAGATTCCAGCAAAAGCTTTAAAAAAAGTCAAGAGGTTTGAAAAGTTTTAAAGGATTTCATAAATCTTCTGTTATTTTTAATAAGGTTTAATAACTTGAAGTGATTAAAAATTTTTTATGATGCTAGAGTATTTTTTTAATTCAAAGATATTTCAGTAATGAACAGTTATTCCAAAGGATTCTTAAGTTTTTTCTTAATTCCAAAGAGTCTCTTATTGACTCTAATACTTTGAAGAGATTTAAAAGAATTTTAAAGATATTTAAGGTACTTGAATTGAATTAATTATATCTTACTGAAATCAATAGAATTACCTTTTATCTAATTTATTTAAATTCTTTAAAATTAAAAAAACGTTACTAACTTTTTTGCTTTTTAAAAGTAAATTAGGCTGTGACAGGATTTATAACTATTAATAAAAATATTATAAATTTAAATTTGTTCTGTTTTATTCAGAAAAGATTCTATACTGAAAATGTCACAAGATAGGGGTTTAGTCTAAAATTTATATCAATGACCAGGAAAAATAAAAAAATTTCAGAGAAAATAATAAATTATTCAGGAAAAAACAGGGAATTTTGAAAATAAAGTTTTATGGCCTTCCTTTACTTAGTAATTCGTTCTAGATAGAATTGCTTTAATCAGTTTGGAGAGAATTGTCTTAATTGCTTCATAGAATTTTGCAAGTCTTGCATAAAATTTGAATCGATAACTCTGACTGCTTTTAAATTGAATCTTTCACGAAGTTTTTCGACAGTCTGAAAAGCTTGCATTTCTCCAACGCTTTGCGAGAGCGATTTATTGCTGATTACGTCGCTTCCGCTTTAAATTTAAGTAAGCTTAAACTCTCGAAGGAATCATCTACCTCATGAACAATGGCTTTTAGTGTAGTTTAAATATGAAAGAGAAAAAGTGGAGAAGATGCTAAAACGGAATTTTTAAAAAATAAAAACTGCAGCAGAATTTAAGAACAACCTTTCCTATTTTTTCAAAATAAAATATTATAAAAAAAATTATTTAGGAATATTTTTTTCAGTGAGGATAATTGATGCCGTAAAGTATTACCCTGATAATAATAATTGCTCATTTTATATAACGTAGTTAATAAATATTATTGAACATCAAAATTTATACATTTTACTAGCAAAGTTTATAATCCGGAATTATACATACTTCCTAGGCATTATATATAATGCCCAACAGATTATTGTAAACAGTGTAGTTTATGTATAAAACAGTAAAAGCAAAGAAGATATAAAAAACGGGATTTTTAAAACGTAAAACTGCAGCAGAATTTAAGAACTACCTTTCCTATTTTTTCAAAATAAATTATTACAAAAAAAATTATTTAAGAATAATTTTTTCAGAGAGGATAATTTTTGCCATCAAGTTTTACCCTTATAATAATTGCTCATTTTATATGACGTAGTTCAAAATATTATTGACCATTAAAATTTATATATGTTACGGGCAAAGTTTATAATCCGGTATTATACATACTCCCTGGGCATCATATATAATGCCCAACAGATTAGTGCAAATAATTTAGTTTAATTATGAAACAGCAAAAGTGAATATCTTAAAAACGGGATTTTTAAAACGTAAAACTACAGTAGCATTTAAGAACAACCTTACCTATTTTTTCAAAATAAAATAATATTAAAAAAATTATTTAGAAATAATTTTTTTAGAGAGGATAATTTATGCCATAAAGTTTCACCCTGATAATAATAATTGCTCATTTTATGTGACGTGGTTAATAAATATTATTGACCAATAAAATTTATATATGTTACTGGCAAAGTTAATAATCCGGCATTATACATACTTCATAGGCATTATATATACTTTAAAG
>JAAAKG020024833.1:0-14375 GCA_010014905.2 Druon quercuslanigerum | reverse complement strand
AAAATTCGAAAAAAATTCCTAAAGTGCCAACAAAAAATAAAAAGCCAATTCCCCCATACACGGACCCCCCCCCCCCCCTATTCATACCCACCACCTCTTCAAAAATTGAAGACTTCACTGCTTGTATACAGTGTTTTAGAAAGATTCGATACTGTCAAACTTTTGTTTTCTTAATAAAGAACACTATGAACTCTCTAGGAACTACCTTCACTCTTATTTACTATTTTCAGCCTTTTTGCCCTCCTCCCCTTAATGAGGGTGGAGGGGGTGGTTTTATTAATTATTTATGTGCAGAGTATGTAAATACAACATATGCAAGCTTGATCACCAGACTTGTATAGGGTATCCTGGAGAAACATCTGCTTGAAGGTCATTTGAAGGTCAAACTTTAAAAAGGCGATGAAAAATCCTGACAAAGACATCCATAGGTTTTTGGGTTCGCTGAATCCGAGTCCGAGGTCCTGTAACTCCTATCGCATTAGAGTCTAGGTCATTTGAAGGACAAATAGTAAAAAAGCCGACAAAAAAATCCTGAAAAATGCATGTATAAGTTTTTGGACACGCCGAATCCGAATTTCGGGTTTATTTAACACCTCAATGTCAAGTAAAGGTCATTTCAAAGTAGAATCATATAACTTTGAAAAGACCTCTAAATTACCTTAAGAGCTAAAAAGATCACCTGATTTGCATGAGTGACCCCAAAAACCTATATTTGTATTTGTATGGATTTCTTCATCAGATTTTTGTTAGTTTTACCTTTAAATGACTCTGAATATGGTGTGATAGGAGTCAGCGGACCTTGGATTTAGATTCAGCGACCCCAAAAACCTATGGATGTCTTTTTCAGGATTTTTCGTCGCCTTATTACAGTTTGACCTTTAAATGACCTTGAAACTGATGTGGTGGAGTTCAACGGAACTCGGATTCGGCATCAGTGATCTCAAAAACCACGGGATACCCTAGTCAAGTCTGGTGATCAAGCTTACATATTTTGTATTTACATATTCTGCACTTGAACAATTAATAAAACCACCCCCTCCACCCCCCTCAGGGCGAGGGGGTTAAAAAGGCTAAAAATGGTGAATAAGAATGAAGTTGAAGTTTCCATTTTTTGAAGAGGTGGTGGGGGATCCATTTAGGGTGGAATGTCAATTCCAAAGGTGGGGGCTCTCTAAGGCCGGTTTTTGATTCAAATTAGATTTGCGCCATAAAATTCGAAAAAAATTCCTACACTGTATTCTAAAAATAAGAAGTCATTCTTATTTTCAGAAGACACTGTAAGAATTTTTTTCGAATTTTATGGCGCAAATCTAATTTGAATCAAAAAACCGCCTTACAGAGCCCCCACCTTTGTCTTCAAATTTTCATATTTACATTTTTTTTTCATTTTTCAATTTTTGTCATATTTTCATATCATACAAATTTAAGAATCCTTTTGAATAAATTTTTTAAAATAAAGAATTTTCAATTGTAACTTTTTATACCTGTAAAACGTTCAGTGGTAAATCTTTTAATTTGAAGAGTTTTCTATTTTAAATTTGACATTAAAAAATTGTGCAAATTTTTGTTTTAAAATTAAAAGTGATGCAATTTTGATGATTATTTCTTAAATTTGGAAGATTAAGAATGGGAAATTCGAATCTTGATTTTAAGGTTTTCAATATAAACCTTGAAAGTGGAACTGTTCATAAAAAGCAAGACCTATTTTACAGATGTGAGCAAATTATGAGTTCAAACCATAAACACTTAAATCAAACAAATTCGTGAATTTGAAATAGTAAAAATTTGAAAAATGGATCAGTGTCGAAAATGGAATACATGATTAAGATTGATAATTCCAGAACGTCTGTCAAGACCATTTTATTGTGATTATAAAAAAATTGTATAAATTATTATTAAAACGTTTTGTTCTAGAACTATATGTTTCTAAAATTTTATCCAAAATTGAACATAAAACTTCATATTTACTGTAAAATAGTTTCGCTCTAGTAGAGTAGGGGCCGTTTAGGGTGATTTGATCGATTTATCTTGGTATTTACTCGCTACGGTAATACTCACTCACTCCGATCTTGCTTTCTGTCTTCTTTCGAAGAGCCAAAGATTCCCTAGATTTATCCGACAGGTTCCGACATTCATCTTTTTTCCGTTGCAACTGGTCTCTGAAATATTAAGAAAAAGGAAGAGCTTTTACTTCACTTGCAATGTATTCATAAAGGGAAATTGTTTAAGAGGGAATACGCTAGTAAAACGTCTGTCGAATTTAGCGGAAAAAGTTTCCGATTCATTTTTTTGCATGAATCGCTTGGGGGGGGGGGGTACCTTGACCATGAGTTCCCGTCATCCCTCCCTTTGCGAAACAGGGTTAAAGCTCAAAAAGTTTTTGGATTTTGTTTTCTTCCCAATCATTGGCTCCGGGTGACCGGTTTATATTTATTTACTATGACAGCGATTAAGATTCACTCGTTTCCGTCATCGTAAAGATATAAAGTTAAAGGTAATTTTAAAGCCTTTTCAGAGATAAAAAAACTGTTACTTTTGAAGTGCGGTTGAAAAAACATTTTTTGGCCGTCATATAGCGTTAAAACGCTTTCTTGGTGACTTCAGTGCAACTTACTTTTGGAACTTACGATCCAATAATATCAACCCCACGAGATAAATTATGGGGCATGATGTCCCAAATCTTTTTTGTTCTCATGAATTTTCACAGAAAACCACCATTTTTGAGAAAAACAAAATCCAAAAATTGTTTATGTTTTGACCACGTCCCCCAAGCAATTCATAAAAAAAATGAATCGGAAAATTTTTTCCGCTTAACGCTCTTTTTGCCGACAGATTGACTGTACTATATCCGCTTTTTTCAAGTCACGGTTAAGTCACCAAGAGAATGCATTTTATAAACAAACAAGGTGAAAAAATGCAGCCTTTTTACACACTAAATGTAATTTTGACTAATAAACTATAGTTAATTAACTAAAAGAAACGTCTTAGGGATTTTTTTAGGTCACTAATTACGAGCCAATATTCAAAATGGCGGATCCAATATGGTGAACGAAAAATTCCAAAAATAAGTCTCGTAGCTTCAAAAAAGAGATTTCGCTTACTATCAGATATCGAAATCGTGGATCCAATATGGCGGACCAAAAATTTATTAAAAATAAGTCCCATGGCTTCAATATTAGTTTTCGTTTTTTTTTACGAATCTGAACTCAAAGTTATAAAATTAAAAAAGGTGGATAAAATATGGCTTACAAATGAGGCTTTTGGTCTTTTTGCGTCTCTGAATACGAATCTGAATTAAAAGTTTCAAATTGGGAATTCAATATGAAGGAAAAAAATGGAAAAATTAGTTACGCGTCTTCAAAATTTGTTTTTAGCTTGTTTTGAGTTTCTCATTACGGATCTGAATTGAAATTTGAAAGATTCAAAGATAAGTTCCAAGGCTTGAAAATGGGATTTCAGATTTTTTGTGTTTTTAATTACGTATGTAAAGTCAAAATTTCAAAGTTCCAAATAACAGATCCAATATGGTGGACAAAAAATTTCCAAAAAGAGTTCCGCGATTTACAAACATATTTTTTGTCATTTTTTATGTTGCTTATTACAAATCTGAAGTTAAAATTCCAAAATTCAACATTTTGGATAAAATATAGCAGATCAAATATTAAAAAATAAGTCCCCTGGCTTAAAAATGGGGCTCAAGGTATTTTTGCGTCTCTTATTACGAATCTAAAGTAAAAATTCTAAATTGGGAATTCAATATGAAGGAAAAAAATAAAAAAATTAGTTACGCGGCTTCAAGATTGGTTTTTGGCTTGTTTTGAGTTTCTAATTACGGATCTGAATTCAAAATTCCAAAATTTAAAATGGCGGTCAAAAATGATTGACGAAAGATTCAAAGATAAGTTCCAAGGCTTGAAAATGGGATTTCAGGTTTTTTGTGTTTTTAATTACGTATCTAAAGTCAAAATTTCAAAGTTCCAAATAACAGATCTAATATGGTGGACAAAAAATTTCAAAAATAAGTCCCGTGGCGTCAAAATGGGTCATCAGGTGTTTCTTGGCTCTCTAATTACGAATCTGAAGTAAAAATTCCGAAATTTAAAATTAAGAATCCAATATGGAGGATGAAAAATAAAAAAGTAAGTTTCGTTGCTTCAAAATCGGGTTTTGGCTTTGGTTGGACCCGTATCTGAAATCAAAGTTCAAAAATTTTAAATAATGGATCCAATATGGTAACGTAAATATTATGAATCTGAAGTGAAAATCTCAAAATTCAAAATGGTGGATACAATATCTGATTACGAATCTGAAGTAAAAAATCAAAATTGCGAATGCATAGTAGAGGACAAAGAGTTAAAAAAGGAAATCGCGTGGCTTCAAAATGGGTCCCGAAGGTTTTTTTTTGGATTGTTGATTACGAATCTGAAGAGAACAAAAATAATAAAAATTGGTTGATTCAATATGGCGAAAAATAAATTCTTTAACAAACGTTATGTTTCGGGATTGGCCATATTTAGCTTATTCCCGTTTATAGTTTTTGTATAAAATTTCAGATAAATTAATGTATTTTTGCGATTATTTTAAAAGAGATGCTATTTGGAAATTTTTAATACAATTTTCATGAAAAACTTAACAAATTGGCTATTTTTTTGTATAAAATTTCAGATAAATTAATGTATTTTTGCGATTATTTTAATAGAGATGCTATTTGGAAATTTTTAATACAATTTTTATGAAAAACTTAACAAATTGGCTATTTAAAAAAAATACGCTACATTTTTACGGAATCATCGAAGAATATCTTTTTGATAATTGTGTTCCTATGATAATTAGTATATTAACAAAAAATTTAATTATTTAAACAATTTTCTTGTACGAACTTAAAATATGGCTATTTTTCAACAAAAAGGCTCAGTTTTTTTTACAAATTTAGCTAATGAATGGAAATTGAAACACTTTATTAATTTTTTTTAAGATTCACCTCTTTATTTAAAAATGTAACTATTTTATTGAAAATTCGTTTTTTTTGGTTGAAAATTGAATTTTTATCTGAAAATGTAGAGATTCTATTTTATTGTTAAGCATGTATTTTTATGATTTGAAAATTAAACTATTTGGTAGAAGATTTATGGTATTTATCTGTTTTGATTCAATATTCCACTATTTTTTTGGACGAACTTAACTGTTTTTTATTCAAATATTTTTAATTTTTTGTTTGAAATATTAATTATACAATACATTCTTCATTGAGAATTTAACTGCTTGTTTGCAAGTCAAAATATTATTTTAAAAATTCATTTTTTTAAAATTCCCCTCTTCGGTTAAAAATTTAACTATTTTATAGAAAATTCGGTTTTTTGCTTAAAAATTAATTTTTTTTAATTATTTAAATATTTCAATTTTGCTGAAATATTTATTCATTACACTGGCACATAAAAAAAGTTGAGGAGTAAAAAAACGACTCAGATTGCAATGTAATATCCTTCTTGGTTCAATATACACTTTTTTGATTAAGACTCAATTTTTCATTTTGAAAATTCAACTGTATTCTAAGAAATTCGTCAATCGTCTATCTTTGATGGTTTTTTTAAAATTTCGAACGTTTGATTAAAAACTCAGAGATTTGGTAAAAAATCGAACTATTTTGTTTAAAATTTAATTTTTTTGCTGAAAATATAATTATTTGAAAATGGATATTTTTTGTTTAAAAATTTATCTTTATTGGTTAAAAATGAATTTTTCCGTTGAACATTGTACTGTACGTTCTAAAAGCCTTTTGGTTCGAAAGTATAACAATTTGGTAGAACATTCAACTTTTTGTTAAAAAATTAATTTTTCTTGATGAAAATTCAAATATTGGCTTGAAGATTTACCTTCCGGTTTAAAGTCAACTGGTTTCTGAAAATTTTACTTTTTATTTTTAAAATCTAACTCCTTAGCTGAAAATTCGTCTTTTTGCGTTAAAAATTTTACTATTTCGAATAATTATCTTTTTTTTAAACTAGGTTTCTTTAACGTCGCATCTACATGAAGGTCATTAGCGATAAAAGATAGGTCTTATTCGTATGGAGAGATACTATTTGCTTGAGACATAATGAATATAAAATTAATAATCGCATTATCAAAATAAGAGAATTTAAGGTACTACAAGCTATAATGTTTCACTTTTGAGTTTAGTTACTGATTATTAAACTATGTTAGGGGGAACAAGTTTGTTTCTTTAAGATACTTAATTGTTTTTTCGATTTGCGAAGGGTATCCTAGGATTTCTTGAAATAAGTTAGGTAGTTTTATTTTAATTCTGATATCACTAAAGTTAATACACTCGAGGATAAGATTTTTAACACTTTAATGTTTAACCTTTGGTCTCTTTTGTTGAGGGGTTTCCATGTAGGGTGGTTCAGGTTCATTCGGGTGATAAGGAAATCGAATTTAGCTAGCAAGTTTGCTTCTTCATTTTCTTTAATGTTTTTGTGGAAAGGCATTCAGATTGCTGTAATTTTCTTGTCCAATTGTAGGCAATCATTGTAAGAGTTTTATATAACTTGGATTCCTCTGTCGTATAAATTTCGTTTTTGAATAGCCTGAAGACTGCTTAGAGAGTCATTGAATATTACCAAATTATTATAAATTGAATTTTGCATAGTTCGTATGCTTTAATTAGTGCAAATAGTTCAGTTGAAAAGACGCTGTATTGTTTGGAAAGGCCGAAGTAGAATTCTTGTGAGGCTGAGTAAATAGAACAATCTGCTCCTAATTCCGTTTTTGATCCATCAGTGAAGATGTGTGTAGAGTCTCTGTATGTCTTTATGTTAAACAGGTTGAGGTCAACCTTTGGAATTTTTTAGCGTCCATGGTGGATCTGGATTTTGTTTGTTAGTCTGGACAGGTGGTAAATAGATTAGGGTAGTCGATTGGTATTCTTCTATCAGTTTTCTTACTGATTTTAGGGAGCTGGTTTGCTGATCAGACTTCAAATTTATTTCTCTGTGGAAAAGAAGATCATGAAATGGCTTATTTGGATATACAGACAATGTACCGGTGTATTTTAGTGAGAGTTCCATTCTTCGTTGGCTTAAGGTCGGTTGATCAATTTCGTTTCGTATGCTTGTCGTAGGACTTGTAAGGAAAGCTGCACAACAGATTTTCATTGCCAAGTTATAAATAGGGTCGAATAGGGCTAGGATTCCTGGTTTAGCTGAGCTGTAGATGATTGATCCATAATTAAGTTTTGTTCTGATGATGGCTTTGTAGGTGAGAAATAGTACAGTTTGGTCTGCGCCCTAATTTCTGTGAGAAAGAACTTTTTGGATAGACATTCGTATTTCACATTCTTCTTTCAGTTTAATAATGTGCGTTCTTCATGTTACTTTTTGATCAAAGATTAGACCTAGTAGTTTCACTTGGTTCACTTTTGTTATAACTTCATGGTCCAGTTGTAATTTTGGCATTGTTTCAGGTATTTTTTTGAGTGTAAATATTATATATTCTGTTTTGGTTTGCAAAAATTTATATCCATTATTAAGGGACCAATTCCGTAATTTGTTTAGGGTATACTGAAGAGTTAATAATGTTGATTATAAGTTCTCTCCTTTGCAATAGATTGTTAAGTCGTCGGCGAAGATTGATGAATTTACTGGTTGTTCTATTTCTTGTATGACGTCGTTGATTGAGACAAGGAAAAGGGTAGTATTCAATACTGAGCCTTGAGGGACTCTGTTTTCTAGAATAAATTTTTCGGATAATTCTCCATTGGCACTAACTTGGATATATCTTTGGCTAATATAATTTGTAATGAGGGCTAATAAATTTCCATTAATACCTTAATTTTCTAGGATTTTAAAAATTCGATGGCGCCATGCCATTTCATAAGGCAGACGGCTATGAGGTTTTGCTTATTTTTGAAGGCTTCACTTATATTCGTTTGGAGGTTAATCAGTGGATCTAAAGCGGATCTTTTTGCCTTAATCCACTTTGATGGAAGGCGAAAAACTTTTTATTTTCAAAAGTCTATCGTAGACGATTGTTTGCCATTTTTCCTAACAGTTTGCACATTGTGCAATTTAGGGAAAGTGGACGGTAGTGGGCTGTATAAGAGGGGTCGTTTCCAGCCCTTGGGATCGGGACGATTATAGCTTTCTTCCACATAGCTGGGCGTGTTTGATTCTGCCACATGATATTAAATATCGATAGAAGGAACTGTATGCCTGCTGGAGGTAAGTTATGGGAAAAGGCGTAAGGAATTCCATCCGGTGCAGGAATTCTACATTTAGCTTCTTTTATAGCGGATTGGAATTATTCAATGATAAGATCTTTATTGATGTCTGGATTTATTACTGTTTTCATTTGTCACTGATTTGCTTTGAGTAGGTTTTGATTCTTCAGCGTCCATGAGTCTCTTCAAATTTGGATTAAAATTTTCGTTGCTTGAGTTTTTTGCAAAACCTTCTCCTATCAGATTTGCTATCTCTATAGAGTTTGTAGGAATTCCTCCATCAGATTTTTTTAGGCCAGTTAATCTTGAAATTGTTTTTGAACACAAGATTTTTTTAACTTTGTTCCAGATGGTAGTTGTTGGGGCTTTGTTATCCAGGGATTTTTTTTAAATTTGACTTTGTTTTCTAGGGTCTTTTGTTTTTTGGGTATGTTAAATGTATGGTTCTTCTCTTCTCTGGCTTTTTAGCATGCTTCATTGCACCAAGGCTGGTGAGATTTTCTTGATTTATTTGTTATTCTTCCAATTGCGATTTCTGCTGCTTTATTGATTAGAGAGGTAAATTAATTCGTCTATCGGTTGTTGAAGAAATTGGTGGTTGTTTATAAGCTCATTTATTTCTTGGTCAATTATTTCATTAAAGAGTTCCCAATTAGCTTTCTTCAAGTTTCATTTAGAGAGGTCTATTGGTTTTAAAACTTTTTTTGGAATTGAGATTTTGATAGAATAGTGGTCACTGTCATGTAATTCGGGTAGTATTTCCCATTTAAGTTTATGAGCAACTTGAAGACTACATGCAGTTAGATCGACTGCACTAAAAGAATCGTGAGCAATGCTGTAATGAGTAGGACATCCATTATTTAGTAGGTATAGATCAGAGTTGTCCTCAATTTTGTTTATCTTTCTTCCTCTGGAACAGGTTGTTTGATTTCCCCAAACAGTATTACGTGAATTAAAGTCTCCAGCAGTAAACAGGGAGTAGGTAACAGCTGAATTAAGTTTGAGATTTCGTTTTGTTCGAAATCGTAGCTATTAGGTAAGTAAACGTTACAAATGCATAGTGAAATCGGAATAGCAATTTGAACCGCTATCTCTTCTATGTTAGTTTGAATTGGAACCTCTGTTGCTTTTATATCATTTAGGATGCAGGTGGCTACTCCTCCACTTGAAAGTCCAACGCCGATCCTCTTTTTTATTAGTTTTGTATAGCCTTTAATACTCACAAAGTTGTTATCTTTGAAATTAGTTTCTTTCAACGCGATAGCTATAGGCATGTGTTCTTTAAAGATTATTTAAAATCTTTGGAGTGGTTGCGAAACCCATTCAAATTCCATTGTGAAATATTCATGTACTATTTTTCATCTATGTTTTCCTCCGAATCGATATACTTAAGGTCTTCTTCCTGGGGCTTCGTTTGGGATACATTTAAATTGGGAGTGACATTGTTAATTTTCTTTATTTAGGAAGAATTGTGGATTGTGAAGTTTAAATATATATTACGAAATTAGAAATCTGGTCTTTAAATATTAATGGTTAAAGAAAATGACAAAATTTTTAGGAAAACATAAGGGAAAAGTCAGAGAATTTTAAAAATGAAATTATTTTAGCCACCCTGTTCAATTGCATTTTTTGAGTCGATAAATGTTCATATTCATATTAAAAATGAGTCACTTTTTCCACTTTTCTTAAGTACATTAGTCTGTGGCAACTCTGGAAATAACTGCACGGAAATATAAAATAAAGAGGATAACAGAATGAAATCTTGCTATTCTATTTTATCTGCCTGTTATACACGATCCGTGTCACAGCCAGAAGTGGATTTACCTGCTCTCAAGTTTTATATATCGTTCGTCCTTTAGCTTTCGTCGCTTTAAGTACTTAAATTTTTTTAAATCAGGGGTCTGAAAAATATAACTTTGTACAGCTTTGATCCTCAGAGGTTAAAAATATTCCTTTGTTATGACATTTATGACTCGCTTTGACACTGTAAAAACTAGAGATATCGCGATTTGAGGATAGTAGAAATGTCCCCAGTGAGCCAAGGATTTTCGACAATTGATTAAAAAATGATAAAAAGTTTAGAGCATGGTGAAAAAAAAATTCATTAACAATAACATTATCAGCATGTTACTTCTTGTTATTGTTGCTAATTAATGTAAATTTTCAATAATCTAATGCCAATTTTGTACTGTTCTACGCACTTACTTTATTTTTTTAACGAGTTTTAAGTGTTGAAAAAGATGCTTGGAAAAATGTTCAGAATTCGTGTGTAGAACAGAGCAAATTGGGCATTTGTTTATTGAAAAATGATATAAATTATCAAAAATAACACGTAGCACGATGTGGATAACTTTATTGTTAATCGCATTTATTTTTCACCATCCCCTAAAATTTGCATCAATTTTTCATGAATAGTTTACGAAAGAATAATTTGTTAATCAAACAATGCAGAAATCTTCAGTCGCACATTGTAAATAAATTAATAAATAAATTTTTTAGCAACAATTTTCATAAAATGATTTAATACTAATTAGTAGACTATTTTCCAATACATACTCAGGGGCAAAATCAAAACTTCGAATAACTATTTATTTGCAGGGTTATTTGTTTATTTGTTCGAGGTTAAAAAATATATAATTTTTCTACGAACCTTGAAAAAATTGAAGAGATGTTTGAAAACTTCAGACATATTAAATCAAAGTTTCAATAAAAAAGTTAATCTTCTACCTAGCAGTTAAATTTAAAAATAAAAAAGATGGATTTTTAATCAATTAACCAATTTTTGACAAAATATTTAAATCCTTATCCCAAACGACAATTTTTTAGGAAAATAGTTGACTTTCAAAGCAAAAAAAAATACTTTTTAAAATAGGTTTTTACTTTCCAACAAGTAAGATTAATTTTGTACCCAATAGTGGAATTTTCATCCAAAAAATGAATGTTCTATCGGAAGATATGTATTTTCCACCATATAGTTAAAGTGTATAATAAAAAAGGATAAATTTTTTATCAAAATGAAAAATGGAAAGTTTTATTACAAAATTTTTTTTTTAACAAAATAGTTCAATTTGGAATTAAAGACATAACTTTTTATATAAAATGATGAATTTCGAACTAGAAACTTTAACTTTTCACAAAATAGTTGAATCCTTGTCCAAAAAAGATTAATTTTTAACTAGTTGTATTTTTTACCAAAAGTCATTAAATATTTTCAAAAAGGAATTGTTAAGTAAAATTCATTTAAACAATTCAGACAAAATAGTTTATTCCTGAAATAAAAAGTTGAACTGGCAACCAAGGAGATTAATTTCCTGTCAAAAAAGACAAATATTCAAAAAATGGTTACATTTTCAATCAAAGAAATTAATTTTTAACTAGAAGAATGAATTTTCAATCATGCGAGTGCATTTTTAATGAAGTAATTCAACTTCTCAGCAAGTAATTTAATTTTTAAACAAAGAAGACGAATTTTATGCGAAACACATAATAGCTAATAATTAAAGTAAAAATTATTTTTGATTTTAATTAGAAACAATCGGACATCCTCAGCCCAAAAAATTTTTTATTTTAAAACAAGCATCTGCAATTTTAATAAAAATTTAATGAAATTTCTACTAAAAATGACGAATTTTTAAGGCAAAAAGACGAGTTTTCAACCGAATAGTTTGAATTCCTTATTTGATTTATTTTCTTTCTTCAATTGCTTCATGCTTGAATAAATATTATTTTTAAATTTCATTTTTAAAAATTCAAAAACACTTTGGAAAATTTCAGATATGTGGTAAAACTATCTAGAAAATTTCTAAGATCTTTTTTTATTTTACAAGATCTCAAAATTTTTTAGGAAAAGTTTGATAATTAAAAAAATATTTAAGATTTTTTGACGCTTGGAACAAATTTAAGAATATTAGAGGTACATAAAAGTTTGGGAATATTTCAAAGTTTTAAAATATTTGAATTCTCTTAAAAAGTTCGAAAAATACTAAATATCTTTGAAACGGAATCGAATTATTCCTAAAATTGTTTTAAAATCTTCCGGATTAATTTTTGAAAATATGGAAATCTTATGTGATATCTTATAATCTTTTTAAATATCCTCTTAGAATTAATTTTTCGAAATAAAAAATCTTTTTCAATATTTCCAGGAACCTTAAAAAATAATTTATATAACATTAAAACTTTTTAAAATCTTGGAAAAACTTCAAAATTTTATTTCTTCATCTTTCAAAATATACACTTTGTTTTCATTTTTCGAGAGTTTTTAAGACTTCTAAATATCTGTTGTAATAATTTGAATTTTTTGCAATATTTAGAAAAATTCTGTAAAAGTTAAAAAAATGTTATTTAAATCTTTCAGATTCTTTTTTTTCAAGTTTATAAAAATTTGGGAATGTTTTGAAATCTTTTTAAATATTCCGTTAAAATAAATGTCGTAAAATTAAAAATTATTAAAAATTTTCTAAAAATCTTAAAAAAACTTTTTGTTTCTCTTGAAAAATTTTAAAATTCCCAAAAAGATTCTAAATTTTTTAATCTCTGATATGAGTCCGAGACCTGCGATTATATTTGTAAATGAAAACTTTATTATTTCTTTGAAAATGCAGCAGTTTTTGTAAAAATGCTTTTTGAATGCAGATTTAAGTGTTTTCTTGAAAACTGAACTATTTTAACAGGAAATGAACCTTTAATTAAAAATTTTTACTGTGGTGTTGAATATTCGACTGAAATTTTTCTTGGTTGCAAATTCATCTTTTTGTTTAATTTCTCATTTTGGTTTAAAATCCCTCTGTATTATTAGAAATATATTTTTTTTGCTAAAAGCACATCTTGGTTGAAAATTAATCTTCTTTTATTGAGGGTTCAACTAACCTGTCGAATTTTTTTCAATTCAACTTTTTTTAATTCGAAAATAGAATATATTTTAGCTTGAAATATCTAATATAACTCTACAACTCTGATGAAGAAATTCTACAACTGCATTATTATGAAGTTAACATTTATTAATTAGATTAGAATTACTTGCTAAGTAAAATTTAAGAAATTTAAATGAGATAAAAATCAAATTTAATACCCTATTTAACGTCTTTTTGGTCTAAAAATAGTACGACCAACACGAAATTGTCCTATTGCAACCTGAAAAAAGAAAATATTCTCCTAGAAAAGAAAAGAATTCTTATTTCGGACAAAAATAAAAAAGAGGAAAGAAAAATCAGAAGGCAACCAACCAAATCCCCTTCCTTTTAGGAAGGGATTTTTTTCAGGAAAATTTGGGCATTTTTTAGGTTGCAATAGGTCTTAAAATAAAATATATCAATAATACAATAGTAATCAATTTGATAACTCAAATTTTTGTGTAAGCACAAAATAAAAAAGCGTAAAGACCTAAACCAAATTATTAATTGCTCATTAAAACCATTTAATTTTGCGGAACAGTATCATTAAAAAATAACGCATTTTATGATTTTGAACCGTAAAGATAAATTTTAAAACCAAATATTATTGATTAAAGAACAAAAGGAAAAAGCACTAGAACGGCATGCATTTTTTGCATTTTATGATTTACTAGCGGCTGAAAAATCGCTTGCAAATCAGCATAAAGATCACTAGCCTACTAATTGGATGAAAGGTAGTACGTTAATTTTTTACAGCTAGCAGGAAAAGAAATTTTCGAAAGCTGAGCCATCAATCATAGACAAAGATAGAAAACCTAGTTATATTTAAAAGGAGGGACCAAAAAAAAATTTTAAGTGCACTAAGGAGGGACGAAAATTCCAACATGGTACTAAAAACGTTAGAAGTTTGCAAACAAGATCATTGTCACTGATGTTTTTGAATGCAAGGGGATTCAGATATCTAGAAAATTTTTTGAATTACAATATCAACAATCTGTGTGAGTGAATCGTAGCTACCTTTTTCCGAACAAGCTTTATTTTCTAAATTTTGACTCGAAGTGATCTATATTGAAGCTAAGAGAGAATCTAGAAAGGGTAGAGCAAAATCAGGCCTTCTTATCAGCAAAGTGGGTGTTCAGTCCTGAACAATTTTTATATTTCCAAGAATTTTATACGAAAATGAAAACTTTGACTCATCGAATGGTATTTTAAAAAAGCACGTTTCTATAAGGATTTTATTACCAACAAAATGTTAACCATTACAATTT
>JAAAKG020024822.1:2899-20045 GCA_010014905.2 Druon quercuslanigerum | reverse complement strand
AAGTACGTTTTTAACCAAAGAGATGGATTTTCAACTAAAATAATTAATCTACCAGAGAAGTAATTTTTCAACAATTAAGATCAAATTTTAACTAAATGGTCGAATTTTCACCAAAAAGTCCATTTTTAACCGAATATTTTAATTTTATACGAAAATCTTTGACTTTTGAACCAAACATGATTTTTGAATCAAACAAAAACAGATTAATTTAAAAAAAATTTTGGTATAAAATCCATGTATTTTGTTAAAATTTTCTTATTCGGGTAGAAAATTAATCTTGTTTGTTGAAATCTCATTCCTTTGTTTGAGAATTTAATTATTTTGGAAAAAATTCTTCTTAAGAAAAAAATTAAATTGATTAAAAATATGTTTTCCAAAATTAAAAATTGACGATAATATTTTTTGGTTGAATTTTTTTGTTTAAAAATCAACTACTTTGTATAAAATTAATTTCTCTTGATCAGAAATAAAGTTTTCAGTTGAAAATTCTTTTTCGCATTTTTAAAAATAAATATTAAAAAAATATTGATTTTAGGTCATTCAGAAAAAAAATTAATATAAAATTGTTGAATGTATTCATCTGGTCAAAAACCTTAACATCAAAAATAAATTCATCATTTTGCTTGAGAATTCAAAATTTTTGTTAAAAATTCTGCATTTTTGTTTGAATTAAACTGTGTGAAAATTCGTTTTTTAAACTGAGAATTTAATAATTGAACTTCTAGTTAAAAATTTATTCATTAATTTTTTTTTTTTAGATGAAAATTCAACTTTTTCGTCGAAAACTCATTTTTCTTGATTGAAAATTAAATTCCTCTTTTAAAACTCTTTTATTCTGTTTCAAAATTAAACTTTTTTCTTAATCATTTGAAGCTTAAGCTTATATTTTTAAGTTAAAAATACAACTGTATGGTTAAAAATTAATTTTTTAAAAATTGACTATTTTTTTTTGATAATTTTATTATATTTTTGAAAATATAAATATTTTTTAGCGTTATATTTTTTGAAAATTTACTGTTTTCCTGAAAATTTGTACGTTTGATAGAAAATTCACCTCCTTGGGCTGAAAATGAATTTTTTGTTAAAAATAAACTTTTCGGTCGACAAAAAATCTTGCTTGTTAAAAATTCATCATTTCGGTTTAAGATTCAACTAGAGTGTCAAAAATTCTTAATTTTAAGGATTTTCAAACAATTAAAAAAAAAATTAACTTTTAATTTTACCAGTGCACTTTTAATTTTTTACAAATTTATAGTTGGAACTGGAATTTATATGTAATAATAATAATAATAAAAATAATTTTGATTTGGGACCAGGAATGTTTTTATTTTAACAAAAGTCAAGCTAGTACAAGAAATTTTTGAAAAGGAACAAAATTCTGAATTGGAACAGGTAATTATTCCAAAGAATTCTAATTCTGAGTTCAAGCAGGGAATTTTCAAATTTTAACTAATTTTGAGTTGAAACTGATATTTGTCCAAAAGAATAATAATTTTTTTAGAACAGGGAATTTTAAAATTTAAATAAATTTCAAGCTGGAAAAGGTATTTTTTAAAAGAATTAATTCTAATTCTAAGCTGAAACAAGGAATTATCAGAAAGTATTAAAATTCCGGATTTGAACAAGGAATTCCATGGGGACGCGAACCCTGGTCTGCAGCTTGAGGACCCTGACGTTTATTATGGCTTGTTGTGAATTTAAAACTTTTGTAATTAATTTTAAAGATAGGTAGAGTCTCTGAAATTTAAATTATGATTGAAACAGGGAATTTTTAAGAAAAATTCTAATTCTTAGTTGAAACGGGGAATTTTCAGAAAGTATTAAAATTCCGGACTCGAACGAGGAATTTTCAATTTGAAACAAATTTTGAGTTGGAACTGAAATTTATCCAGGAGAATAACAATTCTGAACGAAAAATTTATTTTTTTTTAACAAAATTTTTATTGAAAATTGTTTGTGAACCCGGAAAAACCGGGAAATTAACGGGAATTTTTGTTCTTCTTGAAAACGGCCCCCCGAATCAAGATTTTTGACCTTAATAGACTAAGAAAAAATTGTTATAGTCTTGACTTGTAAAAAAAAAGTAATAAAAATTTTAGCTTTTGTGGGGGCGTGAACCTTGGTCTGTAGATTGAGAACCCTGAAGTTTGTTATGGCTTGTAGTAGATTTAAAACTTTTAAAAGTAATTATAGAGACAGGTAGTGTCTCTGAAATATCTAGGTGTGTTTTTTTCTATAGAAAAAAAGTAGTAAGGGTATATTCAACCCGAATTCTGGTTAATTTAACCAGAAATTCTGTCCAGTGATGAAATTAAATGCCATAATTTGTATTAAACTGAAGGAAGAAGAAGGATATTGTGAAATTTTAACTAATTTTGTCGTGAAACTGGTATTTGTCCAAAAGAATTATATTTTGTTTTAGAACAGGGAGTTTTAACATTTAAATAAATTCCATACTGGAAAAGGGAATTTTTTAAAAGAATGAATTCTAATTTAAGTTGAAACGGGATATTTTCGGGAAAATTAAAATTAATAATTGGAACAGGGAATTTTTAAGAAAAATTTTAGTTCTGAGTTGAAGCAGGGAATTTTCAGAAAGTATTAAAATTCCGGATTTGAACAAGGAATTTTCAATTTTAAACAAATTTTGAGTTGGAACTGAAATTTATCCAGGAGAATAAAAATTCTGAATGGAAAAATTATTTTTTTAAACAGAATTATAATTTTGTGTTAAAACATTGTATTTTCGAACAAAATTAAAATTATAAATTGGAACAGGGGATTTTACAAAAAATTCTAGTTATTAGTTGAAATGGAGAATTTTCGAAAAGGAATTCAAATTCTGGATTCGAACGAGGAATTTTCAATTTTTAACTAATTTTGAGTTGGAACTGAAATTTATCCAGGAGAATAAAAATTCTGAATGGAAAAATTATTTTTTTAAACAGAATTATAATTTTGTGTTAAAACATTGTATTTTCGAACAAAATTAAAATTATAAATTGGAACAGGGGATTTTACAAAAAATTCTAGTTATTAGTTGAAATGGAGAATTTTCGAAAAGGAATTCAAATTCTGGATTCGAACGAGGAATTTTCAATTTTTAACTAATTTTAAACTAGAATTGAAATATTACCCAGGAGAATAACAATCCTAACTGGAACATTTAATTTTTCAAATAAAATTTTTATAGAAAATTATTTGCGAACCCGGAAAAATCGGGAAATTAACGGGGATTTTTATTCTTGATTAAAACGGCCCCCTTAATGAAGATTTTTGACCTTAATAGACTAAGAAAAAATTGTTATAGTCTTTATTTGTAAAAAATAAAATAAAAGAAAATTGTCACTTTCGTGGGGACGCGAACCCTGGTCTGCTGATTGAGGACCCTGAAGTTTTTTATGGCTGAAATATCTAGGTGTGTTTTTTTAATGAAAAAAAGTAGGAAGGGCATATTTAACCCGAATTCTGGTTAATTTAACCAGAAATTTTTTTGAGTGATGAAATTAAATGCCCGAATTTGTATTAAAAAGAAGGAAGAACAGGGAATTTTTAAGAAAAATTATAATTTTTAGTTGAAACGGGAAATTTTCAGAAGTATTGAAATTCCGGATTTGAACAAGGAATTTTTAATTTTAAACAAATTTTAAGTTGGAACTCAAATTTATTCAGGAGAATAAACATTTTTAATGGAAAAATGAATTTTTTTAAACGCAACTATAATTTTAAGTTAAAACATGGTATTTTTGAACAAAATTTGAATTATAAAAAGAAACAGGGGCTTCTACAAAAAATTCCAATTATTTTGAAATGGATAATTTTCGAAAAAGATTCAAATTTTCGATTCGAATTGGAAATTTTCAATTTTTAACTAATTCTAAACTGGAATTGGAAATGATCCAGAAGAATAAAAATCCTTACTAGAAAATTAAATTTTTTAACCAAATTATTATTGAAACTTGTTTGCGAACCCGGAAAAACCGGGAAATTAACGGGAATTTTTTTTTTCTCAAATAAAACAGCCTCCGGAATGAAGATTTTTGACCTTAATCGTCTAAGAAAAAATGGTTATAGTCGTTAGTTGTAAAAAAAAAGTAATAAAAATTGTAACTTTCGTGGGACGCGAACCCTGCTCTGCAGACTAAGGATCCTGAAGTTTGTTATGGCTGAAATATCTAGGTGTGTTTTTTTAAGAAAAAAAAATAGTAAGGGTATATTCAACCCGAATTCTGGTTAATTTAACCAGAAATTTTATTGAGTGATGAAATTAAATGTCCGAATTTGTATTAAACAGAAGGAAGAAGAAGGATATTTTGAAATTTTAACTAATTTTGCGTTGAAACTGATATTTGTTGAAAAGAATTATAATTTTAACGGGGAATTTTTAAATTTAAATAAATTCCAAGCTGGAAAAGGGAATTTTTTAAAAGAATAAATTTTAATTCTAAGTTGAAACGGGATATTTTCGGGAAAATTAAAATAATTAATTGGAACAGGGAATTTTTAAGAAAAATTCTAATTTTTAGTTGAAACGGGAAATTTTCAGAAATATTAAAATTCCGGATTTGAACAAGGAATTTTTAATTTTAAACAAATTTTAAGTTGGAGCTGAAATTTATTCAGGAGAATAAGAGTTCTAAACGAAAAAATTGATTTTTTAAAATACTTTTATAATTTTGAATTAAAACATGCTATTTTCGAAAAAAATTTTAAATATAAATTGGAACAGCGGATTTTACAAAAAATTGTAATTATTAGTTGAAATGGAGAATTTTCGAAAAAGATTCAAATTTTCGCTTCGAATTGGGAATTTCCAATTTTGAACTAATTCTAAACTGGAATTGGAAATTATCTCGGAGAATAAAAATCCTAACTGTAAAATTGACTTTTTCAAACAAAATTATTATTGAAAATTGTTTTCGAAGCCGGAAAGCCCGAAAAATTAACACAAATTTTTTTCCTTGATTAAAACGGCCCCCCGAATGAAGATTTTTGACCTTAATAGTCTAAGCAAAACTTGTTATAGTCTGTAGTTGTAAAAGAAGTAATAAAAATTTTAACTTTCGTGGGGACGCGAACCCTGGTCTGCAGACTGAGGACCCTGAAGTTTGTTATGGCTGAAATATCGAGGTGCGTTTTTTTTAAGAAAAAATGTAGTAAGGGTATATTTAACCCGAATTCTGGTTAATTTAACCCGAGATTCTGTTGAGTGATGAAATTAAATGGCTTAATTTGTATTAAAGAGAAGGAAGGAGAAGCATATTTTGAATATATAGGTGGGTTGAGAGAGAGTTAAATTTGGAGATTCGAGCCCTTTCTGAGCTCCTTGGGTGCCTGTCTAGAACATGCCAAAGGGGTATAATCGAATCTTCGTCTCTGTGACCTCTCCATTTCACCTCGCTCGTTGGCAAAGCGCTTCACTTGGGTGAATCCTGAAACTGAATTATAGTCGGGCACGAAAATATCGGTACATGAATCGGTGTCTCAAATTTGCTAAAATTTACTAGAATTTGCTAGAACGGCTAAATTTTCATCCTCTGCATTTCTACGTCTCTGCTCTATACGCGATTCTAATTAAACCTCGTAACTCGTAAAGGAAGTTCAATTGAATTTCATATCTGATTGAAATTCTCCCTTGAAATGTTGTACCAACTTTATATTTTTTTATATTTATTCTTCTAATCAGGAATTAAACATTTTGATGAAAAATCTAAGTTGAACGAAGTATTTGCATTTTAAAGTAAAAAAAATTTCAAATATACATTATCAACCAAGAGGGTTAATGTTGCAAAAACTAACGAATTTTAATTATTAATTAACAAAAGTTGAATTCAACTAAAAAATAGAAATTTGCAATTAAAAGTGAATTTTTACGAAAATAATACTATTTTCAGCCCGAAAAGACGAATTTTTAACAGAACAAATAACATTTCTGCGAAAAAGATGAATAGTGAGCCAACAATTTAATAGACTTTTCTACCAAAACTCTGAACCAAAATAATGAGATTTTTAACCAAAAATATGAATTTCGAAATAAAATGAAGAATCTTTCATAGGAATAGTTAAATTTTTAGTTGAAAAAATTAATTTGCGAACAATAAGAATTTTTTTTCTTCAAAAAGTGTTTCTGTGGATTGTTCAAGTTGGGATTGACACTTTTGAAAAATTTATTACTTCCTAAAACCCACGATAAATTTTGCATAAAATTTTGAATTAAAGGGTGGGGGAAGAATTATAATTTTCCTTTACTGATTTCCATGTGGGTGCATTTTTTCACCAGAAATTGCTGAATGAGCTGCGCTGAATGGACAGGTGCATTTTCATGGTGCAATATCCAGCTGCTAATCTCCCAGTCTTATCCCAAATTTTTTCTTTAAATTTTCGAGAAATTCAAGATCAAGTATCCTATAATAGCTTAAATGGTGCTGAATTTTTTTCCCATCAGAAATTGCTGAATGAGCTGCGCTGAGTGGGCAAGTGTATTTTCATGTTGCAAGATTCAGCCGCCAATATCCAAGTCTTATCCCCAAATCTTGGCACAAAATTTCCAAAAAAAATCAAGATCAAGTTTCCTGTATTAATTTCAATGACGCTGAATTTTGACCCCGCCAAAAATTACTGAATGAGCTGCGCTTAATGGACAGGTGCATTTTCATGGTGTAATATCCAGCCTCCAATATCCAAGTCTTACCCCAAATATTGGCACAAAATTTCCAAAAAAATCAAGATCAAATATCCTTTATTAGCTTCCATGGCGCTGAATTTTTTATCTACCAGAAATTACTGAATGAGCTGCGCCGAGCGTACAAGTGCATTTTCATGGTCCAAGATCCACCGCCTATATCCGAATCTTATCCCCAAATATTAACACAAAATTTCCAAAAAATTCAAGATTAAAGTTCCTTTATTAGCTTTCATGGCGCTGAATTTTTTTCTGCCAGAAATTGCTGAATGAGCTGCGCTGAATGGACAGGTGAATTTTCATGTTTCAGGATCCAGCCGCCAATCTCCCAGTCTTATCCCTAAATCTTAGCACAAAATTTCCGAAAAATTTAAGATCAAATTGATTAAATGGCATTTACACTAAAGTCAAAGAAAATTGTATGATTGATTCGAAAATGATCATAAAGTATGATAAGCTTACATCATGAATGTAATTTTTCATTTGGAAAAGTAAAATTTACATATTGGCAATATTTTCTGCGAAAAATCTATTTTACCAGACTCGCTTATCGCCAATTTCCTCTCCCCGCTTTCCTCTTTAGTTCTCGCTTTTCTCGAGATTACTTTTGCCTTGCAGCGACTTCCTAAAGACTCAGTCGATCGTCTGGAGGCATATTTTTCAGAATAACTTATTTTCTCTTCATTGTCCCAACACTACGTTCCTGCGTGCAACTCAATTTACTTAAAAGTATGATGATGTATCTCTTCCTTGCCTCGAGCCATTCATTTACTCCTAAAGGTACGTGTATTTATTCCAAAGGCAAGAACCGAGCTCCAGACGAATTTTATTTTATTTTCCTTGAGAGAGAAGGGCGATGAAATTAAACCTGAATTAGATTTCCTAGCTGGAACTTCAGCTCATTTACATTTTCTTTCGCTTCTTAGTAACTTGTGTTAAGAAATGTAAACCTTTTAATGCGCGCGACTTTTCAATGAATTTTTAATTATTTTTAATTTTTAATATCATTTCTAACAAGTTCAGTCACATATAATTTAGCTTTCACTCAATTTCTCTGTTATTAATTTTCAATTAATTTATATTATACATTTTTAGTGTCTTTTTTTTGCTAATTTTCTGAAAATTGGATGCTTGAAATGTTTTTTTATAGGAAATAAAAAGGGCATCTGCTGCCAAATTATTTTATAACAAATACAAATTTTAATGTAATATGCCACCCTTTTTCCAACAACAAAAACGTCAATTTCATCCCACAATGTATAAGGATATTACTTTTCCTATTACTATAAAGTATATTTCGTTAACTAAATTATAATATAAATATTTTCCATTAATTAAATCGTATACATTACCCTCGAATGTAATATGACACCCCTTTCACAATCAAAAAAAGTAGATTAAAACCCATAAGTTGCAACAGCATTTTTTTAAAACTTATAAGCAGCCCTTTTCTCTTCTTTATAAGTAAAATGATACCCCTTTCGGAACTCATAGGAAGTACAGTTCATCTCCTAAATTTGACTGTCAACCTTTTTCCAACACTTTAGTCGTCCATTTTACGCCCTAAGTATAATGTTACTCCTTTTCCAACCAAAAGAAAGTAACATCGTATAAATCATGTATAAAAGTAATATGATACCCTTTTTACAATAACAAAAACTTCCATTTAACCATTGAATAGAAAATAAAAGGGGATCTGCTGCCAAATTATTTGATTATTATTATTATTATTTGATTTTCGCCACGTAATGTGTAAGGATATTACTTTTCCCACTACTAGAAAGTACATTTTGTTAACTAAATTATAATTGAAATCCTTTTCTATTACTTAAATCATATACATCACCCCCGAAGGTAATATGACACCCTTTTTACAACAACAAAAATGTCAATTTCAGTTTCCAACGTATTAGGATATTTCTTTTTTAACAAAAGAGATGACTTTATTGAGTAAATCATTATTTCAATTCTTTTCTTACTCTTAAATCGTACATATCAGCTTGTGGAGGAAAATGACACTCCTTTTCCAACAAAAAACCTCCATTTTACCCTTTAATGCAGAAGGTTATTCCTTTTCTTACCCCTTGAAATTACATTGAATAATTTTATAATAAACTACCCATTAAAGTAATATGACACCCTTTTTACAACAACAAAAACGTCAATTTCAGTGCCCAACGTATAAGGATATTCCTTTTTTGACAAAAGAGAGGACACTTTATTGAGTAAATTATTATTGTAATCTTTTCCTAACTCCTAATTCGTACATATCATCTTCTGGAGTAATATGACACTCCTTTTCCAACAAAAAACCTCAATTTCAGTTCCTAATGTATAAGGATATTTCTTTTTTAACAAAATAGAGGACACTTTATTAAGTAAATTATTACTGTAATCCTTTCCTAACTCTTAATTCGTACATATCACCTTCTAGAGTAATATGACACCCCTTTTCCAACAAAGACATTTATTTTTCCCTTTAATTCAGTACGATATTCCTTTTCCTACCCCTTGAAATTACATTTTATAATTTCATAAAAATCACCCACTAAAGTAATATGACACCCTTTTTACAACAACAAAAATGTCAATTTCAGTGCCCAACGTATTAGGATATTTCTTTTTTAACAAAAGAGATGACTTTATTGAGTAAATTATTATTTTAATCCTTTTCTTACTCTTAAATCGTATATATCAGCTTGTGGAGGAATATGACACTCTTTTTCCAACAAAAAACCTCCATTTTACCCTTTAATGCAGAAGGTTATTCCTTTTCCTACCCCTTGAAATTACATTGAATAATTTAATAATAAATTACCCCCTAAAATAATATGACACCCTTTTTACAATAACAAAACCGTCCATTTCAGTGTCCAACGTATAAGGATATTTCTTTTTTAACAAAAGAGATGATACTTTATTAAGTATATTATTATTTTATCCTTTCCTAACTCCTAATTTGTACATACGATCCTCTGGAGTAATATGAGACTCCTTTTCCAACAAAAACTTCCATTTAACCATTTAATAGAAAATAAAAGGGGATCTGCTACCAAATTATTTGATAACAAATAAAAGTTTTAAAGTAATATGACACCCCCTTTTCAACAACAAAAACGTCAATTGCGCCACGTAATGTATAAGGATATTACTTTTCCCACTACTAGAAAGTACATTTTGTTAATTAAATTATAATTGAAATCCTTTTCTATTACTTAAATCGTATACATCACCCCCGAAGGTAATATGACACCCCTTTCACAATCGAAAAAAGTATAATCAAAAAGTAATCAAAAAGTAAAACCCATAAGTTGTAACAGTATCTGTTTTAAACCTATAAGCAGCCCTTTTCTCTTCTCTATAAGTAAAATGATACCTCTTTTCTAACTCCTAAGAAGTATAGATCATCTCCTGAATTCGATCGTCAACCTTTTTCCAACACTTGAGTCGTCCATTTTACGCCCTGAGTATAATGTTACTCCTTTTTCAACCACAAGAATATAAAATCGTATAAATCATGCCCAAATGTAATATGACACCCTTTTTACAATAACAAAAACGTCAAGTTCAGTGCCCAACGTATAAGGATATTCCTTTTTTAACAAAAGAGAAGGCACTTTATTAAGTAAATTATTATTGTGATCCTTTCCTAACTCGTCATTCGTACATGTCATCTTCTAGAGTAATATGGCACTCCTTTTCCAACAAAAAACTTCCATTTCGCCCTTCAATGCAGAAGGATATTTCTTTTCCTACGCCTTGAAATAAATTTAATAGTTTCCTAATAAATCACTCCCTAAAGTAATATGACACCCCTTTTACGACAAAAAAAAACGTCAATTTAAGTTTCCAACGTATAAGGATGTTTCATTTTTAACCATGGAAAAGACACTTTATTACGTAATTTATTATTCTAATCCTTTCATAACTCCGAATTCATACATATCATCTTCTTGAGTAATATGAAACCCTTTTTACAACAATAAAAACCTTTTCCAATAAAAATGTCTATTTTGCCCTTTATGCAGAACTTTATTTCTTTTCCTACCTCTTAAAATTACATTTCATAATTTCATAATAAATTACCACCAGAAGTAATATGACACCCTTTTTACACTAACAAAACCGTCCATTTCAGTGTTCAACGTATAAGGATATTCCTTTTTTAACAAAAGAATGGACACTTTATTAATTAAATTATTATTGTAATCCTTTTCTAACTCTTAAATCGTGCATATCACCTTCTAGAGTAATAATATGACACTCATTTTCCAACAAAAAACTTCCATTTTACCCTTTCATGAAGAAGGATATTCATTTCCCTACCCCTTGAAATTACATTTCATAATATCATAATAAACCACCCCCTAAAGTAATATGACACCATTTTTACAACAACAAAAACCTCAATTTTAGTACCCAACGTATGAGGATATTCCTTTTTTAACAAAAGAAAGAACACTTTATTAAATAAAATTGTTATTGTAATCCTTTTCCAACAAAAAACGTGTATTTTATTCTTTGATGCAAAAGGATATTCCTTTTCCTACCCCTTAAGATTAAATTTCACAATTTCTTATTAAATAACCTTCAAAGGTAATATGACACCCCTTTCACAATCAAAATAAGTACATTAAAACCCATAAGTTGTAACAGCATCTTTATTATACCTATAAGCAGCCCTTTTCTCTTCTTTATAAGTAAAATGATACCCCTTTCCCAACTCATAGGATGTACAGTTCATCTCCTAAATTCGACTGTCGACCTTTTTCCAACACTTGAGTCGTCCATTTTACGCCCTAAGTATAATGTTACTCCTTTTCCAACCACAAGAAAGTAACATCGAATAAATCATGTATAAAAGTAATATGATACCCTTTTTACAACAAAAAAAACGTCGATTTCAGTGCCCACCGTGTAAGGATATTCCTTTTTTAACAAAAGAATGGACACTTTATTATTTAAATTATTATTCTAATCCTTTCATAACTCCTAATTCATACATATCATCTTCTTGAGTAATATGACACTTATTTTCCAAAAACGAACGTCTATTTCACCCTTTGATGCAGAAGGATATTCCTTTTCCTACCCCTTGAAATTACATTGAATAATTTAATAATAAATCGCCCATAAAAGTAATATGACACCCTTCTTAAAACAGCAAAAACGTCAATTTTAGTGCCTAACGTATGAGGATATTTCTTTTTTAACAAAAGAGAGGACGCTTTATTAAGTAAATTATTATTGTAATCCTTTCCTAACTCCTAATTCGTACATATCATCTTCTAGAGTAATATGACACTCCTTTTCCAATAAAAAATGTCTATTTTACCCTTTATGCAGAACTTTATTTCTTTTCCTACCTCTTGAAATTACATCTTATAATTTCATAATATGTCACCCCCTAAAGTAATATGACACCCTTTTTACAACAACAAAAACGTTAATTTCAGTTCCCAACGTATAAGGATATTTCATTTTTAACAAAGGGAAAGACACTTTATTAAGTAAATTATTATTTTAATCCTTTCATAACTCCTAATTCATACATATCATCTTCTTGAGTAATATGATACTCCTTTTTCAACAAAAAATGTCTAATTACCCTTTAATGCAGACCGACATTCCTTTCCCTACCCCTTGAAATTACATTTCATAATTTCTTAATAAATTACGCCCTAAAGTAATATGACACCCTTTTTACAATAGCAAAAAATCCGTTTAAGTTTTCAGCGTATAAGGATATTTCTTTTCAAACAAAAGAGAGGACACTTTATTAAGTAAATTATTATTGTAATCCTTTCCAACATTATTAAACTCCTTTTCCAACAAAAAACATCTATTTTACCCTTTAATGCAGAATGATATTTCTTTTAGTAGAAGAATACCCCTTTAAATAGATAATATTAAAAACCCCCGAAGGTAATATGACCCCCTTTTTACATAAACAAAAACGTCAATTTCTGTTCCACAAGAGAGGACACTTTATTAAGTAAATTATTATTGTAATACTTTCCTAATTCCTAAATCGTACATATTACCTCCTAGAGTAATATGACACCCCTTTCGAACAAAACCTTCTATTTCATCTCTATCATATGAGAAAACTTCTTTTCTATTCCCAGAAGTACATCCCATGCCCTAAATTATAATTTCAACTCTTTTCTTCAATTTAACTCCATAAAGTATAATGACATCCTTTTAGCAACACCAGAAAAGTTCATTTTTTCCCTTAAAGTATAAAGATACGAGTTTTACAATTCAGAAAATGACATTTTGTCATAATAATTATATCACCCCTTTTCCAGTGATCAAAATATCTATTTAGCCCTTAAAAGTTTAAAGATGCCTTCCAACACATGATTCATTCAACCCCCTTCATAATATAAAAAACACTTTTCCAGCCCCTAGGACTTAGTCTCCAATATACGAAAATACTTCTTTTCCCACCCCTAGAAAGTGTATTGGATGTTCCTAATTATAATTTCACCCCTTTTCTTTAATTTAACTTGCTAAAGAATAATTCAATCCCTTTTCCAGAACAGTCGTTTTCTCCTGATAAAGAATAAATATACCAGTTTTACAATTCTCAAAAAGACGTTTTGTCATAATAATTATGTCACCCTTTTTCAAATGATCAAAATGTCTATTCAACCCTTAAAAGGTTGAGGGTGCCTTCCAACAAATGTTTCATACAGTCCCCCTTTAAAGTATTAAAGCCCTTTTCCAGCCCCTAGGACTTCCATAGTGTCCCCTAAAATATTGTAACAGGCCTTTTCCAGCAGCAAGTACATTTTATTAACTAAGTAGAAATTTCAAGCCTTTTCCAACACCGGAATCCTACATATAACCTTCTATAGTAATATGACACCCCTTTTCCAAATACAGAAACGTCTAAATTAGTTCTCAGTATATGAAACTATTTCTTTTCCTACCCCTAGAGAGTATATTGGAGGCTCTAAAATATAATTTCAACCCGTTTCTTAAATTTAAGTCGCTAAAGAATAATTAAATCCCTTTTCCAGAAAAGTCCATTTCTCCTGATAAAGAATAAAGATACCAGTTTTACAATCATCAAAACGACGTTTCCTCATAATAATTAAGTCACCCTTTTTCGAATTATTTAAATGTCCATTCAACCCTTAAAAGTTTAAGGGTTCCTTCCAACACATGTTTCATTCACCCGCCCCCCTCAAAGTATAATAAAAACCCTTTTCCAGCCCCTAAGACGTACACACGTACATACCATCATCTAAATTATAAAGTCACCCCTTTTCCAACCTCGAAAACGTCAATGTAATTTCCCATGAGAACGTACTTTCTATTATCCAACATTTAAAAAAATGTGTCGTTAAATTAACCAGAATTCTGTTAAATATGCCCTTATTATTTTTTATGGTTTAATGAAACAGAATTCTGGTTAAATTTCCCAGAAATTCTGATTGAAACAACCAGAATTCTGAGTGCTTCAACCAGAAAAAATTTGAAGGGCATATTTAACCAGAATTCTGGTTGATTTTCCAAGGCACTTTTTTTACTGAAAAAGCTAAATATAGAAAATAACCTCTTTTGCCCCAAATAAGCCCTTTCCGGTACGTGTCATCACAACTGAAACCATTGTTTTTTATTTGAACTACCCCAGGGGTTGAGTATTATCCTTTTTCCAAGTACCTCAGCAACAGTTTTGCCCTATAGATTTCCTGGCCTTTTTCCTCGAGCAATTTAAGCGACGGGTATTTCGGTTTATTCACCTGGCTCGTAGAAAAGACATAAAAGAGGTGTCGATTCAGACTGTTAACGAACAATACCCTGACGGCAGAGTGTGCAGAATGCAACAAATACACTTGATGATCTTGTATACACGCACAGTGGATCTGGATAGTGGAGGCGTATTTACGTATGGGCCGCATATATATTGTCGCTGTCGCGTTCCCCGCACGCTTCGCGTTCTAGTGTGCGTGTTGTATGCTATAATATGTGTGTTTGTGGAAATCGCGTGCATTTATCGCACATGTGTGTTTGTGTGTGTGTGTGTGTGTGTGTGTGTGTGTGTGTGACCACGTATCAGCAGAAGCCAGCATCGTGTATCGATCCGACACCGTTCACACGTTCAGGCCAACTCTTTGGGATACAAATTTTTGTCACGATTTTCTGGCACGTTCCTTTGCTTGTAAAACATGTGTACAATGTAGAGTTTACATGATCCCAATTTATATTGTGGCATCGCGACTTTCAGCTGCATTTTTGTGCCGAAAATTTTTTGAACTTTCAGTTTTGATGTTATGTTGTCGGCTAGCGTAGTGGAACTTTTTGTCGATGGAATGATAAGGTAGATGCAGCATCGGGAAACCGAGAAATTGATTGGGAATTTTACAGATTTTTATAAAAACAATCCTTCCAACTTTTAGGGTGTCCGCTGGACAGGGAAACCCGGGAATTTAGCGAGACCGGGGAAAAACCGAGAATTTACCGTGAATTTATTTTTTGACCAGGCATCTTACAAACTAGTTAGAAAAAAAATCCTTCCAACTTTTAAAGTTTCCTCTGGACTGGAAAACGACCGGGAAATGACCGTGAATTTTAGGTGACCGGGAAAAACCGGGAAATGACCCTGAATTTATTGTTTGACCGGAAGTTTTACAAATTTGTAGAAAAAAAATCCTTGCAACTTTTAGGATGGCAGCTGGACGAGAAAAACGGGGAAATGACCGGAAATTGAATGAGACCTGGGAAAAACCGAGAAATTACTGTGAATTTGATTTTTTACCGGGAACTTTACAAAATTTTAGAAAAAAAATCTTTCCAACTTTCAGGGTGTCCGCTGGTTCAGGAAAACCAGGAAATGAGCGGGAATTTAATGAGACCGGGGAAAACATAGAAATTACCGTGAATTTATTTTTTTTATTTTTTTAGAAAAAAATCCTTCTAACGTGCAGGGTGGCCGCTGGACCAGGAAAACCAAAAATTTAATGAGACCGGGAATTTTACAAATTTTTAGAAAAAAATCCTTCCAATTTTTAAGGTGTCTTATAGACCGGGAAACAACCGGGAAATGCCTGAGAATTTTATGAGATCGGGAAAAAAACTGGGACATGACCGTGAATTTATTTTTTCCCGGGAATTTCACAAACGTTCTAGAAAAAAATCCTTTCAACTTTCAGGGTGGCCGCTGGATCAGGAAAAATGGGAAATGACCGGGAATTTAATGAAACCGGGGAAAACCCGAGAAATTACCGTAAATTTTATAAATTTTTAGCAAAAAGATCCTGCCAACTTTTATGGTGGCCGCTGGACGAGGAAAACCGGGAAATGACCGGGAATTTAATGAGACCAGGGAAAAACTGAGAAATGACTATGACTTTATTTTTTACCGGTAATTTTACAAATTTGCAGAAAAAAAATCCTTCCAACTTTTAAGGTTTCTTCTGGATCGAGAAATGGCCGGGAAATGAACGTGTATTTATTTTTTTATCGGGAATTTTATAAATTTTTAGAAAAAAATCCTTCCAATATTTATTGTGTCCTACATATCCGGAAGCGTCCGGGAAATGCCTGAGAATTTTATGAGACCGGGAAAAATCGGGAAATGACCGGGAATTTAAAAAAATTTTAGAAAAAAATTCTTCCAACTTTTTGGGTGTCCTCTGGACCGGGAAATGACCGGGAAATGCCTGAGAATTTAATGAGACCAAGGAGAAAACCGAAAAATTACCGCAAATTTATTTTTTGACCGGGAATTTTACAAATTTCTAGAAAAAAAAATCCTTCCAACTTTTAAGGTTTCCGCTGGATCGGGAAACGGCCGGGAAATCAACGGGAAATGACCGTGAATTTTATGAGACCGTGAAAAATCGGGAAATGATAGTGAAATTTTTTTTTGACCGGGAATTTTACAAATTCTTAGAAAAAAAAATCCTTCCAACTTTTAAGGTTTCTTCTGGATCGGGAAGCGACCGGGAAATGAACGGGAAATTCCTGGGAATTTTATTAGACCGGGAAAAACCGGGAAATAACTGTGAATTTTTTTTTATCGGTAATTTTACAAATTTTTAGAAAAAAAATCCTTCCAACTTTTAGGGTGCCTTCTGGACCGGGAAATTCCTGGGGATTTCATGAGACCGGGAAACCGGGAAATGACCGGGAATTTAATGAGAACGGGGAAAAACCGGAAAATGACTGAATTACTTTTTTATCAGGAATTTAAAAAATTTGTAGAAAAAAAATCCTTCAAATTTTCAGGGTAGCCGCTGGATCAGGAAAAATGGGAAATGACCGGGAATTTAATGAAACCGGGGAAAACCGGAGAAATTACCATGAATTTATTTTTTGACCGGGAATTTTACAAACTTTCTAGAAAAAAAATCCTTCCAACTTGCAGTTTGGCCGCTGGACCAGGAAAAACGGGAAATGACAGGGAATTTAATCAGACCGGGGGGGGGGGGGGGATAGAAATTACCCCCA
>JAAAKG020024821.1:0-45176 GCA_010014905.2 Druon quercuslanigerum | reverse complement strand
CCTCAACGAAAGAGGCGAGCAGCAGACCGGCCGAGAACCGTGATCGTCGACTAAAACTCAACTCAGATACGATTGAATATTTTTATTCGTATCTCGGGAACCGATAAAGATTTTTCCAGTTTCTTTGGCTTAAATTAAAGATAAAATTTTACCCTCTGTGTCGTATAAGTTTTAGATTTTTGCAACAATTTTCCTAGGCCATGCTAAAAGTTGAAGTCGAGGTACAACATTTTAGAAAATCTAGAATTTTTTTTTTAACTTACCACGTGTTGTATTCTCTTTAGCAGATCAAAATAAAATCTGTTTCGCATTACTAGACGTGTAATTTCATAGGCTTTCTAACTGTTGTTTTAAAAATGCCCTATCATTTTTTTTGGCTGAGTTATCGTGGTTCAAAGCCAGCAGTTATTTTTAATAGTGCTTGCGTCAATCAATCTCATGATTTCTGACGGTAGTGTACAATAATTTTATTTTAACGTATTTATTCCTCTATTTTCCCTGTTTTAGATAATTTTGGGCTGTATAGGTTGAATAGCATTATATTTAAATAAATAATGAAATTATTGAGAAAGTTGAGAGCGGTATTTGTACCCTTCCCTAAAACCCTTGATAGAAAAATTATCCTGTGGTATTTAGAATTCACCCATACTGGTTGCCATTGAATCTTGCAGTCAATAAAGTATAAATTTGCAAATAACCTAACATTGGGACTTTATTCGGATATTTAAAGGGATGTAATGCATGCTGTTAAATAGTATATCATTACGATATAAATCACCTGTAATATTTGGTAGTTGTTGGTTTTGGACTTGGTAGAATTGATACAATTAGAACTTGAAAAGTATCATCCCTCGCAATATTACAGGATCATATTCAGCTTTAATTTTTGTCGTTTAAATTCATAACGTCATAAACTAATGACACGAAACATGAATTTCGACGTGATCAAATGACAAGGTTCTATCTCGAAAAAAAAACCAAAATGAAAAGGTGCTAACTCGAAGCCCCAATATAATATATAAATTGTATTGGGAACTTTGTGGTCCTTAAAATTGTAGCACCTTTTTATTTGGTCTCCATGAGATAGCACCTTTTCATTTGGTCTCTCCGAAATAGCGTTTTTTTATTTGACACTCCGAGATGGAACCTTGTCATTTGGACCCGTCGATTTGATGAACTTTATGGAACTCTATTTAATTTTGAAAACGCTACGATTTTTATATTGTCCTAATATGAAGTAACTGATTCTACAGATAGGATTCATGGCGAAGGTGGCTACATGAGTAGTCCAGAACGAGGTAGTGGAGTCGGAACTGGATCTGGAAGGTATCCTCCGGTTCCTTATAGTGGTGCCAGTAGCTACGAAGATCCATATTATTCTCAGTATTCTGGAACGGTGACACCAGTTATTGATGAGGAAGCCAGGTAAGGTTTTTTTTATAAATAAACATTTTTATTTTTTATAAGTAACTCCTTGTTAATTAATTAATTTATTTATATATTGAAAAGAAAGGTCCTTGAGCTAACGGGAAATTTACTTCGGGGTCGTTCAAAAACTACGCAGAATGTAAAATCAATCATGAACAGCATAAACGTGAATAGAAATTTTTTGAAAAGCTTCAAAAATTAAGAAGTAGTGCTCTTTCTCATATTTCCTTTTTTACCCATTTTTTAAAGAATTATTCTTTTTTATCCTGTTTTCCAAATAATTCTTCTTTTTCTCGTTTATCAGCTATTAAATTCAAAATGAATGGTTAGATTCAAAATGTAGTTCAACTATTTTTCATTGAAAGCTAAGTTTTTTAAATTGAAAGGTCTACTTATTTATTTTTGATTTGAAAGTTGAACCGCGTTGTTAAAGAATCATTTTTTCATTGAAATCTTGAAGATTCAACCTTTTGGTTAAAAAAAAAAACGGATTTTGGTTGAATTTAAATCATTCTTGTTTAAAAATTCAACTATTTAATAGTAAATTTAGCTTTTTAGGTCGAAAATTCAACAAATTCCTCTTTTTTCCTGTTTTCAAGATACTTCTTCCTTTTCTCGTTTTCCAGAAACTACTATTATATTTTTGGTTCAGAATTCATCTACTTTGGTTAAAATTTCTACTATTTGGGGAAAGATTGAACTATTTCGTTTATAATTCATTTTTTGATTGAAAAATAATTTTTCCTATGGGTGAAATTCATCCATTTTTGGCCTAAAATGTATTTTTTCATTTGCAAATACAACTTTTAAATCATACTTTGAAAATTCATCTTTTTTAGATAAACTATTATTTTATAGGTTGAAGATTTAACCGTTTGATGTAAATTCGTTAATTGTTTTGTTGTTGAAAATTAATTTTTTTAACTGCAAATTTAATTTTAAGTTTGGTTAAATGTATTTTGTTGTGAATTCATCTTTCTAGTAGAAAACTAATCTTATTGTTTAAAAATTGAACTACTGGTGGCAAGTTGCAGTACTTTGTTGGAAATTCATTTTATGATTTAAATATCCATATTCTTGATTGAAAATTTAAATAGTTTTTAAAAATCTTTTTCATGTTGAAGATAAATTTTTTTAACTATATGTATTTAATTATTCCATTTTTGGTTAAAAATTCATCTTCTTTAATTAAATACTCAAAAATCAGGTTGAAATTTTTGTTGTAAATTCATCTTTTTCTTAGAAAATTAATCTTCATGATTGATAATTCAGCTCTATTGTTAAAAATTGGTCTGTTTGGGTGGAAAATTTATATAATTTAACTGTTTTTTATTCAAAATCAAAATTTGTTTTGGTTGAAATATCCACTAATATATTTTTTGTTGAGAATGAATCTTGTTTTATTGAAAATTCGATTAATTTCGTAGAAAATTCAACTAATTGTTCAAAAGATTCTTTTTGGATAAAAATCATCCTTTCGGTTTGTAAATTCAACAATTTGGTTGATTTTTTTCTCTTGTCCTCGTTGAAAACTCGTGAATATTTTGTTGAAAATTCTTCTTTTTTTGGTTGAATTCAATTGTTATTTGTTTAAAACTAAAATCTTTTTTTTGTTTTGTAATATCAATTTTTTTAGAATTCATCTTATTGGTTAAATTCAACGGGTTTTGAATTCAAATTTAATTATTTTGTTTTAGTTGAAATATCAAAGATTGTATTTTTCGTTGAGAATTAATCTTTTTGGATTGAAAATTCATTTTTGTTCTTGTTACATATTTCTAATTTTAGATGAAAATTAAACTACTTTGTTAAAAAGTCGTATTTTGACTGAAATTTCGTTCTTTTTTCTCAAAAGTTCAACTATGTCGTTAAAAATTCAGTTATTTAAAAAAAAAATAATATTCTCTGTTCAAAAATTCAACTGTTTCATTCAGAATTAATTTTTTTTATAAATTAAAAAGTCCTCTTTGTATTGTTAGAAATGTTCTTGATTGAAAGCTAATCTCTTTTGATTTAAATGCGATATTTTTTAGTTAAAGTTGCCACTGTTTCGTTAAACATTAGGCGATTTTGATTAAGGATACAACTATATTTTTGAAAATTCGTATTTTTTATTTAAAATTCAATGGTTGAACATTATTTTTTGTTGTTAAAGATTCATAAATTTAGTTGAAAATTCAACTACTTTCCTGAATAGTTAATTATTTTGTTGAAAATGTAACTGTTTTGTTGAAATCCCGACTTTTTGATTAGAAAATTCGTTCTTTCATATTAAAAATTCAAATGTCCTCTAAAAAATGCATCTTTTTGGCTTTAAAATTGAATTATTCAGTTAAAAACGCAATTGGTTTTGGTATTATTTGAAAATTAAGTTATTTTTTTGGAAAGTTATTTTTTTGGAAAGTTATTTTGCTGGTCGAAAATTCAACTTTTTAATTGCAAATTCTTCGTTTTCGAAAGATAATTCATCCCTTTGGTTTGCAAATTCGGCTTCTATGGTAGAAGAATCATCTTTTGTGGTTGAAAATTTGTTCTGTTCGCTTGAAACTTCATGTATGTCTTTACAAATTTATAACTTTGTTCAAAATTTTTATTTTTTTATTTAAAATTTATATTTGTTGGTAGAAAAGTTCTTAGTTGGAAATTGATCCTTCTTGGTTGATAATTCCACAATCTTGAAAATGCAACTATTTTTGGTTGAAGTTCATTTTTTTCTTTGTTAATTCGACCATATGGTTGAAAATTCTTTAGTAATGGTTAAAAATGTAACTATTTGGTTAAAAAGTCTTCTCTTTTGTTTGGAAGTTCAACCATTTAATTGTAAATGCAAATGTTTGATTTAAAATCAATTTTTTGTTGAAAATTCAACTATTTTGTTGCAAAATCATCTATCTTGCTTAAATATTCATCCATCCGTGTTTAAAAGTCAACTTGTGTAAAAAACATTCGACTTTTTAGGTTGAAAACTTGAATCTTTCGTTATAAATTAATTTCTTTTAGTAGAAAATTAATTCTTGTTTTTTTTTAAAGTTTAACTGTTTTGTTGAAAATAAAATACATTTTGACTTGGAATCTTAAACATTACACATTACACATTTTTCTTTTCTTTTTTCTTTTGTGTTTTATATCAGGCGTTTATCAAATAAAATCGAAAAAATAATTTCACTTAAAAGGGGAGGGATGGAAAAAGTTTTGAAAATAGCGTGACGTAGTTTTTGAATGGCCGTTTTTGTATTTAGCAAAATTTCCGGTATACTTTGAGTTTGCCTAAATCCTGGACACTTAATCAACGAAAATTTTGCAAAATAAAGATTTAAATTATTTAAATTATTTAATTATACATAACTTTACCATCTCCGAATATTTTAGTTTTTTATAATTTTTTTTTATTATCTTAGATTCTTTATAGGTGATGGCAAAAATTGGTTGTTAGTGTTGAGAAAGTGAATATGGCTATCAATGGTAGGCAATAAAGTTACGCGTATGTAGCTAGCGTGTTATGTTCTTACAAGATAGAATAAAAAGATATCTGATACATAATTTCATCACAGCACTTAACAACAAGTTCAGTGTGCGTAAAAAATGTGCAAACGGGTATCCTTTGTACTTTTTGTTTATACATTTTTTTATGTCGGGGTGAACTGCTTATTTTCATAAAATAAAACTTATAATTAGACATTTTTTTCAATTTTTAAATACTGGCAAGTATGTGTTGCTTGATTGAATGTGCACTCGAAATTTGAATCAGTCAAAAGTTGCTGTTTCAATGTAAATTTTTGACTGATTCAAATAATGCGGATTCGACGACTGAAAAATGAATAAAAAGTCACTGATTCGAAGTCAGTTGGACCCACTGATAAAAAAAAGCCATTTTAAATTATACAATCTTTCGAATTTTTAATTAAAAAGGTCTGTTTTCAATCAAAAATGGAATCGTCAAATTTTTAATGAGCAAAATTAATTTTCGGCCAAAAAAAGGACTTTCAACAAAATAGTTAAATTAAAAAAAATGTGATAGAGATAATAATGTAATTTTTGACAAATTATTTTAAGTTTCAACTAAGTAGTTAATTTTTTACCCAAAAAAAGATTATTTTTGACCGAGAAGGTTAATATTCAACAACAACAGCAAAAAAGCTAACTTTACAACTAAAAAAATTAATTTACAATCAAAAATGGAATGGTAAGACTTTTTTTGATAAAAATTCAATTTCTGGATGAAAAATATTGTATTTTGTAGAAAAATACACCTCTACTGAGAAAAAATAATCTTCTTGGTTAAAAATTAATTTTGTTTTCGTTGATTTAACTAATTGTTTGAAAATTGAATAATTTTGGATTCAATTTCATTTACTTCGTTTAAAATTGAACTAATTTCTTGAAAAATGTTTTTTTTTGTTTGATAATTAATTTTGCTAATTAAAAATTTGAAAATTCTTTTTTTGTTTGAAAATTGACGTAATTTAGTTTAAAAATCCACTTTTTGGTTGAAAATTCGCCCTTGCTGGCTGAAAATGAATCTTCTTGGTTAATAATTAATCCTTTTTGTTTACAAATTTAACTATTTGGTTGGAAGATGAACTACTTTGTAAGAATTAATTTTTATTTTATTCGTCGTTTTAGTTGAAAATTCATCTTTTTTGTTTAAAATTGAACTGGTTTGTTGAAAAATAGTCTTTTTTCTTTAAAATCATTCTTCTTGATTAATAATTACTTTTTTTCGTTGAAAATTTATCTACTTGGCTGAAAGTGTAATTTATTTATTAAAAATTTAATTCTTTGGTTTAAGATTAAACTATTTTGTTGAAATTTTTTTTTGTTATTGTTAAAAATTCAACTTTTTGGATGAAAATTCTTGTACTTTTTTAGAACATTTTATGAATAAAAATGAAATTTTAACAGGTTAATTTAACTTTCAATTGAGTAGTAAAATTTGGGCTAAAAAAAATGAATTTTCCATTCAGAATATGATGAAATTAATTTCTTTGTTAAGAATGAATTTTCTTATTCATCGTTTTAGTTGGAAACTGATCTATTGGGTTTAAAATAGAGCCATTTCGTTGAAAATTAGTTTTTTTTTTAACTTTGAAAATTAATCTTCTTGATTAAAAATTAATCTTTTATGGATCAAAATCTGACTAGTTGGTTGAGAGTTAAACTAGTTTGTTAAAAATTCATTTTTTAATTGCAGTTTCATCATTTTAGTTACAAATTAATTTCTTCTCTTGACAATTGAACTATTTAGTTCAAAGTTTTTTTCAGGCTAAAAATTGATTGTTTTAATTAAAATTTGTACCATTCCATTTTTTGTTGAAAATTAATATTTTTTATTCGAAGATTCAACTTTTTGGACGAAAATTCTGGTATTTTGTTGAACATTCGATGAATAAAAAAAATTAATTGTCAACAACAAAATACAAGAATTTACATAGAAAAAGATGAATTATTAAATAAAAAAAGAATGAATTTTTAACAAAATAGTACAACTTTTAGACAAAATAATTGAATTTTTAAACACAAAAAATGAATTTTCCCCCAAGCAGATTAAATTTCTGCAAAAAAATTCCAGCTTGAAAAATTTTAATTTTAAATAAAAAACCGTCGTTGAGTACTACCGAAAAGATTAATTTTGAACCAAAAGTATGACGTCCACTGACAGAATCAGTAATTTTGAATGATCTCAACTGAAACTTTCATTGACTAAATCATTCATTTGGAATGCAGAAGTTAGTACGTTTACATAATTAAATGAGTAATTTTGATTGATCTAACCCGTAACCTACAATGTGTTAATCAAACATTTGTGGTTATTTTAATAATGTCTTAAAATATAGAAATTGAATAAAGGGTTTTTAAGGTTTCTTAAATTCAGTAATTTAAAGATATTTTGATTTAGTCAGCAATATTGACTAACTCATCCTTTAAAATGACTATTGAATGCATAACTAAATTTTTGAGTCAAGAAATGCTTGATGAATTTAATCAGTTAAATTTCGACTGATTTAAATTTAGTGTTTAAATGAGTAGAATATCCTAGTTTTCCAAGGAATCTGTATTATCATCAGAGATGGTAACTACCAATCAGTGGAGATATCTTTTCACCCGCCGTGAAAATAGAAATCAACAATAATAATCTAAGTTACCTCTTCAAATTAAAGAAATTCTTAACATCTTTTCATACTAGATGGAGCTGTGAATTAAAAAAAATTTTAATTACTTTTTTTCTGAAAAAAATCTCCATCGCTCCGCTGGGAATCGAACTACAGACCTTCCGATTGCCGGTCGAGGTGCTTTTCCCATTAATTTAATTTTAAATATCCTAATTGCTGATCAGGTGTGTGTGTGTTTTGTTGTGGATGGTGCAGTGATACGGAGCTGTTGGAGGAATCATACAGCCTTTACGGTGTGAAACCGTCAGGTCGTCCACCATCAGGCCCCCTCGCCCGATCCCCATTTCCTCCAGGAGCACCCACTCTACCTCCTGTTGGGCCTCGGGATGATGTTACTCGGTATCTCATACATATCAAATTATATTATCATCTATGCCTGCGTCAAAATAATATTTGTTTATATTGTCAATATACAAGATGGTCAGGGTGTCTACCTGATCGAAAACCCGGGATTTTTTATCATCAGGGAAAAACTGGGGATTTTATTCAGTGACAGTATCGGACCATTATCAGGATGGCTTTTTAGAAATTAGACTCGACTTTTAAAGGTGATAGCGCTGTCCAGAGTATAGATAATTTTTTGTTTTTCAAAAGATTGAAAGCTTTTAAAAATTTAGCGTTGAAGGAACCCTAGTTGAAGTAATTTGGCACTGTTGGTATTAAATGATCACGTGAGAAAGGAACAAATAAAATTTCGATTTTAAGGAATTTTGTACTTTGACTTAAATTTGTCGCAGGTCGCATTTTTTGAGCGACTTTAAAGTTCGTTTCTTTAAATATTTTAACTTTTAAAATATATATATATATATAAATGTTTTAATAATAAAAAAATTCAAGAAAATAATGATGGTTTATTGTAAAAACAAAAATAATAAAAATAAATTGTTTGCGCAACAATTTTTTTCTTATACATTTTTCAAAAAAATAGATATCTATCCAACTTTTTGGGATTCAATATTTTTTCATAATAAAAAATAATTTTTCAAATACTTCCTAATGTTATTTTAAATAACTAAAGTTGCTATATATAAATATTCACAATTATTATTAATTAAAAAAATTGTGTTATATTCTTATATTCTTAAAGAAAAAATGCCTTATTTTTCGCAAAAACACCATGCGATAAACTATATTATTTTACTTGACTGGAATTATATATTCAAAATGAACAATTTAATTGTTATTAACTATTTATATTTACGTTTTGCCTTATGTTCTTATATTCATACAGAAAAAATTATTTTTTTCAAAAACAAAAGGCCAACAAAAAGTTTTATAATATTACTTTTTTCAACTTTTTTAATTTATTATTATTTATTATTATTATTTATTTAATTTTAATTTATTTTTTAATTTTTCATTTCGAATAAATAATTTCATCCAGCTAACACGATAAACTTATGTCTAGGATGTTTTTGTAAAAAAGAAGATTTTGTTTTAATATAAAATTGGAAACATAATTTAATTAAATTATGATATAATTATAATAAAAATATTAGAATATAAATATTTTGATTCTGTCTTGAAACAGGGACTTTTTTATAGAATTATAATTTTCAGTTGGTTCAGGGAATTTTCCAAAAGAATTAGATTTCTGACGAATATCTGGGTTTCAAAAAAAAGAATACAATTATACATAAATTTAAATTGGATTAGAGAATTTTCGAAAAATAATTATAATTCAGACGTAGAGCCGCAGGTCAGGAAAAATCTGAAAATCATGAAAAAATTATGTATTTTGAAAAAATAATAAGTATGTTAAAATTTTTAATTTAAATTTACTATTGGTTTATTCCATTTATAAAAAGATTCCTTTTTAAAAATCTTATCAGATTAGAATTCCGGTTTTTAAATATTAATTGTCAACAACAAAAAATTGGAGAAAACCCCGGAAATTTTGAAAATAAAGTTTTGCGGACACCCTGACTTGAAACAGTGAATTTGCTTAAATAATTATAATTCTGATTTGGAACAGGGAATTTTTTTAAGGAATTATAATTCTAAATTGAGTCAGAGAATTTTCTGAAAAAATTATAATTCAGAGCTAGAATAAGGAATTTTCTAAAGAAATTATAACTCTGGGAATTTCTATAAGGGGCGCTTTAAAAAAACGAAAAAATGTATTAATTTTTTAGCCAAACATTATTTTATTCTATTTGTAAAAGATTACTTTTTAAAAATGTTACAAGATTGGAATTCTATTATTTAAACAATAATCGTCAGGAAAAAGTCAGGGTACATTCAAGGAATTTTGAACATGAAGTTTTCGTTCCACCTTTAATTTTGACTTGAAACAGTGAATTTTCTAAAAAGAATAATGATATTTGGGGCTGAAAATTTGTGAAAGAAAATGATAAAAATGAAGTATTTTAGTTAGTTCAGAGAATTTTCCAAAAGAATTATAATTCTAACTTATACCTGGATTTAAAAAAAGAAATATAATTAAGTATTAGGCTGATTTGGAACAGCCAATTTTCGTGCAAAATGGTGATTTTCAGTTGGTACAGGAAAATTTCCCACAGCAATTGTATATAATTCTTAATTGGATCAGAGAATTTTTGAAATTAAAATTATTACTCAGTTTTAAAACAAATGATTTTCCAAAATAAGGATAATTCTGACTTGAAACAGTAATTTTTCTAAAGGAATTTAAATTCTACTTTAGGACATGGAAATTTTAAAAATAGGTATAATTTCCAGACCGAGAAAATAAAAAATTAACCGGGAATTTAAAATCATCCGTTGGGTAGACACTCTGATATCATTTTTTCACAGAAGAGTAGCACTAAAAAACAAATTCAAAAGATTTGCATTTACAAATCGACTAAAATGACAAGGCTCTATCTCGGGAGTCCCTGGAGCAAAAAATTTAATTTATGAAGGATGTTCGTGTGCCCATAATTTAAATGGTAATTTAAAAGCATGTGTAGTTCGGCAAAAAGTAGACTTCCGAAATAGAAAATTGTCATTGGAATGCGTCGAAATTTATTTTCAAGTTTTTCAAATAATTCAAATACTTTTTTATTTCCTTTTTTAAAATATAAGAAGAATTTTTGTTCTGTAGTAGATGATACGATAGTAAATATGCTTGTGCACACGGCAGAGAATATGTATATGAAACTTTATTTTAGAACAATTTCATATTTTTAAATTGCATGAAAATGTTGCTTTACAAATTTTGAAGAAATCCGTGAATTAGGATCTGAAAACACAGAAAAAATTAAAGAATAATTTTTAACCGAATTTTAGTAGTAACGTTGCCAGAGACAATAATTACCCAATCATATCGGGCAATTATGCTTTTACCCACGTTTGTAGAGTAATTTTAACATTAATTTTTTATCTAATAATTTGATTTATGCACACATAAAATTGGTATATATATTCATTAGGAAAAACATTTTTTATTACAGATAAAGTTTATTTTATTTTTATTTTTATGAATAAATTTATGGATAAAATTGACATGTACTGCATGTTCGCTGTTTAAATGCATTATTTATACTGATTTCGTCTTAAATATAGCATTTCTGAACATATAAATTTTATTTTTTACAGGATCATATAATCTCATCTTTATTATAAATAGCCTTATATAAGATATTACCATTTAACAAAAATTTATATTTTTATAAAAAATTTTATTAGACAAAATTATTTCGAATTTTTGAAAAAAGAACATTTTTCTTTTCGAGTCACTTCTTTTCTTCCGTTAAATGACAATATTATCATAGAAAATATTGTCATTTAACAACAATAATCATTGTTATGAAGAATCATATAATAAGTTTTTCGCTCCGATCGTATTTTTAACAAAAAAATGTTTCTTGTTTACGAGATCGATTCTTTTTACGTCAATAATATTATCATGACGCAAGAAATTAACGTTTAATAACAATTTGTATCGTTAAAAATAAATTCACTTATATCGCATTTTTGAAAATACGTGAAACTTTTTTTTTATTAACGCGAAAACTCGTATTTTTGGGTAGAAAACTAAACTTTTTTGTCCGAAAATTAACTTTTCTGTTGAAAATTGCAATAATTTGTTTTACTTTTTTTGTTTCTTTTTTTATTGAAAAATCTTACTTATTTGTGGATTTAACTATTTCGTTGAAAGGCCATATTTTTGGTTTGCAAATTCAGCTCCTTTTATGGATACATTTTTTTAAGATTAATAATTTTAGTTGAAAATTTATCTCTATCGGTAAAAATTAATTTTTGCAACTGATTATTTAGGTTTTTTATTTGATAATGTAGCGTTTTCAGTTGAAAATTCAACAATGTATTGAAAACTAAGTATTTTTCTTTAAATTCTTGTTTTTGGGTAACAATTTTATTAATATTTGGTTGAAAACTTAATAATTTTGTTAAAGTCCGTCTTTTTTGCCTTGAAAATTCAAGAACTTGGTTCACATTATTTTCTGTCATGACTTAAAAATCTTTTTTGTTTGAAAATTTAACTATTATATTCAAAATTCTTATTTTTTTATTTTAATCTTTATAACTGAAAATTTAACTATTTTATTTTTGTTTGAAAATTTCTCCTTTAAAATTAAAATTTCAACTATTTGGTTAAAAGTTGAGTAATTTGTTAAAAAAATAATCAATTTATTTTATAAATATTTCATTGACTCAGATGAAAATTTATATCCTTGGGTGAAAATTGAACTTTTTTGTTGAAAATTCGTTTTCTGATTGAAAAATCAACTAATTTTGTTGGAAATTAAACTTCTTGGTTAAAAGTTTTACAGCTTTGATCAAAATTCATCTTTTAGAGTTAATAATTAATATTTTTCGGTTAAAAATGCAACCACTTGGTTAAAACTGGGAATTTTGTTGTTGTTGAAAATTAAATGTATGGACCTAAAATTTGACTACTTCATTGAACTATAGTAAAAAAATCCTTTTTATTTTATAACAATAATAATATTAATTAATAATAACTATAATATTTTGAGTTGAAAATTCAACCACTTTGTTAAAAGTTTAAATACTTTGTTGAAAATTAGTTTTCGTATTTTTGGTTGAAAATTCATTTTTAATTGAAAATTTAACTATCCCATTTTGTTTGAAAATTCAATTGCTTTGTTGATAGTTGAACTGAATGAAAATCTTTTGTATGATAAAATTATTCTTCAGCTGAAAAAAATGACTCCACAGTGAAGAACAATGTTCTATGTTCAAAAATGCGAAATAAGTCAATTTGTTTATAACAACTGTTTATAGAAATAAAAACTGTTTATCGAATTAATATGCAATATAAGTGAATTTATTTAAACAGTTATTTATAACAATGTTATTTAACTGCAAAGTCAGTACAAACAATTATTAGTTTTATCCATTAATTTGATTTTAAAAATTTAAGAAAGTATGTAATTTAATCTATAATAAAAATGTTCTTTCGTGGAGAACATAAATTCTATCAATTTTTAAGAACATTCCGATAAACAGAGCAAAGTTGGTAATAAAAATACCAATACTAATTTGTCACTTTTTGCTCAAATGAGGAATAATCGGGACATACCATTTTTCTGTCACGGCCGCAATCCGTGGACTGTGGACGTGAGGTCTCACGGACCGCGTCTCACTAACTGCAGCCTGTGCGGTCTGTGAGACCGCACGTCCATACTTAAATGTTAAAACCAACTCAGGTTAATGTTTAACTTTTACCCATACGTACAGGTAAAAGGATAAAATTACCTACAGTAAAATGTACACTTTTATTTTTCTGTGTATTGTTGTCGTACTATTGTATCTAGTTTTTTTATTTTATCAATAAAGGAACAAAATGTAGTATATTTAGATAAAAAACAGGCATGGATATTGCGGTTGCTCGACGCTACCTTTAGCTCCCGCGATAATAATTTTCCGCAAGTGCATACGTGAATGTGAAACTCTATAGCATGCAAAATTTCCATTTCAAGCATCATTAATTTTACTATACTGGAAATTAATTTTGAGATTGAATCCGTTCTTTCTCGAAAGTAGGATAATCAATTGCATTCATTTATAATTTTGAGAAGAAGAATGAATGTTGTATTATAATTGCAGGGTGGCCGCTCGACAGGGAATTTTATAAACCGAGAAAAGCTGCAAAATGGCATACTTAAATTTAATCACTGTAATTAAAATTCAAGATATTTGAATGAGATTAAAATCAAATTTAAAAGCCCTTTTTTAACGTCCAATAATCAAGTTAATGTAAAAAATTCTTGAAAATAAAATCAAGAATTTAACGACTAAATTTGGACAACCACCACAAAATGTTTCCATTACTATCTAAAAAAAAACTTTTTTTGTTTTTCCTTTCCCTCTAAAAAAACTCGTTTTTACATTTGGAAAAAAATAAAAAAAGAGGAAAGAAAAATGAGAAGGCAACCAACCTGAAAAAAGAAGAAAAAAAGGACGAAAGAAATATAAAAAAATAGGGAAGGGGATTTGGTTGGTTGCCTTCTCATTTTTCTTTCCTCTTTTTTTATTATTTTTTTTCTAAATGTAAAAACGAATTTTTGTCTTTTTTTTAGGTGGAAAAGAGAAGAAAAATTTTTTTTTCAGATTTCAATTGAAACATTTTTTAGATTAATCAATACAATTTAAAATAAGTTTGATTTCAACTTTTTCTTAATCTTAAGTTCAATTTTTAACTTTTTCAATTATGAAATCATTCAGTTTATAATGCGTAATTCTAAAATCTTTGTCTTCATTTTCCGTTTGAGGTTTTCAGTGTTAATTTCAATTCAGGGATTTCAAAATGCATTAAAGAATTTAAATAATTATAAATTAAAGGAAATTATTTTTTATGTAAGTTCTTTTTTATATACTGGACTTATATCATTATATAAATATTAATTTTTATTTATAAGTTGTGAAAAATGCTCTCTCTAGCTCCGCTGGGATTGGCAACCAGGTCTTCGATATAACTTCAAATAATGGATTCATAACTAAAAGTTTAAAAAAAATTTTAAATCTTATTCAACTTTTTAAAAATTTTATTTTGAAGTAAAAGTGTTAAATTTTGATTTATGAAAAACAATTAAAGATTGATTTAAAAAACTCGAGTTTTTAATTCAGATTTTTGAAGATTGAACAGAAAAATGTAAAAGTTGCTTAAGAATTTTAGAAAGTTTGAAGAGAATAAGAAAATTTTCTTAAGATTCGTAGGAAAATTTAGAATGATTTTTTATTTAAAAAACAACTTTTAAAAGAATATTTAAAAACATATAAAAGTATTTTCAAAATTTAAAAACTCAAAACAGAACTTAGATTTTTGAAGATTTAGAAATTTAATTTTGAAGCATTTTAAGGATTTTGAAAGGTTCACAAGACAATAAATCAAATTTTTTAAGATAAGATTCCTGGGAAAACTTTAAATGTTTGTTTGTTTGAAATAATTATTTTAGGACAATATAAAACGGGTTAAAAGATATCCACACTTGTCAAAAAGGATCTCAAAGATTTTCAGGAAATTTTTTTAATTATTCATAATTTTTTTTTTAATTTAGAACAATTCAGAGAATATTTCAAAATATTACAAAATATTCCAAAAGATTTCAATAGATTTTCAAATTTCTCATAAAAGAATCGGGAAGATTTGAAACCTGTTTTTTACATGTCAAGGATTTAAAAAGAAGATCTTTAAAAAAATCGATTGATTAGGAAAGGTATTGAAAAAATTAAATTATAATTTAAAATTTGAAAAAATTTCAAAATATTTTAAACAAAATTTAGCCTACTTGAAGATTTCGAAATGAAATTTTATTGCTTTCTAATTTCTATTTATTTATTATTTTGAAAAATATATTTTGAGCTCATATTTTAAAACATGTCAAAAGCATTTATTATTTATTATTATTAAAAATAGCAAATTTTTTAAGTTTTCTAACTCAAAATTGTTTTAAATTATATAACTTTTAAAAAAATCTATAAAATTTTTAATGTATAACATATAAAAATTAAAAGTGTTGTAGTTTAACCACATTTAATTTCAAATTGTTCAATTGAAAATTTTTTCAATATTTTATTTTCTACGTGTAAATTATTGAGTGTTTGAAAGAAAATTTTGACTTATACATTTTTTTAGTTTAATTATATAAAGTTTAGAATTCAAAAGGGTTCCTTTTTAAGTGCTTTAATTTGCAGTTTGGTTTTGATGACTTCAAATAAAAAAAAATCAGCTTCTTAAAAGATCAAATTTTTTTATTTCTTAGGTATTAAATTTTTGTGCGAATCGAAAAAATACTGGGATTTTTTCCTCGATTAAAAGGGCCACCCTGTTAATGTTATGGCAGTTTTAATGTATCTGAAACAATTTGCGATTTAATTGCATTTGGAATGATTAGATTGCACTTTAATTTACAGGAAACTGCTTGAATTAATTTAAGTTGGGCATCATTAAACGAACACTTTATATGCTGTCGATCAGTAGCTGTTGTAATTCGTTATAAACTAACATAAGCATTTTATTTTAAATAAATATATTTTCAGAGAATTTAATTTCTGATACGGATTCAATTATATCCTCTTTTCTTTAATACAGGCCTGAGATTATCGAAAAATAAGTAGTATTCCCTGAGTTATCGACTGACAATTTATTGTTAATAATTATTATTACTTTTTGTAATAATAATAATATGCAGTATTTAAAAAAATTCTGAAAAATAAATTAAGTAAAACCCGTAATAATTTCCTTGCAATTTTTGAAATTTTCTGTAATTATTAGAGTTTGGAGACGTTACAAATTCCTTCAAATGTTATGAAATTCCTTGAAATACCCTACATTCTCTTGAAATTCCATTTCATTTTATTATTTTCCAAACTTCTATAGAAATCCCTCAAAGTTTTTTAATCTCTTGAAATTCTTTTGTTAATCCCTTGAATCTTGTGAAATTCTTTGAAATCCATTGAAACGTTTTTAAATCCCTTAAAACTAAATTAAATTAAACTTACTCGTTAAGTCCTTAAAAAAAAGTTTAAACTCACATAAATCTTGTAAAATTTATTGAGCTACTGAAAAATTGTTTGAAATGCTCCTAATTAATTTTATTTCATTTATTCTCCAAATTTCTCTAGAAATCCCTTAAAATCGAGCTTACAATCTTTGAAAATCCTACAAAATGCCAAAGAATTTCAAGAAATTAAAAAAATTTCCAGTAATTTCAAGGACTTCTGTAGCATGCCCAAAGATTTTTAGGGATTTCTTGAAAACTTTAGGAAATAAATCATACGAAAAGAAGTTTCAAGGACTTTCACAAGCTTTAAACGATTTTATTAGATCTCTGAAGATTTCAAACATTTTTAGAAAAAAGGTCGGATTTTTTTAACAGAATTTTAATAAATTAATTTCATTTATAATCAATGGATTTCAAAGATTTGATTGAATCTCTAATAATTTAAAAGGTTTGTAGGTGGATTTTTTTCCAAAATTTTAATGAATAAATTTTATTTTATTTGTATTCAAGAGATCCATTATATCCCTTGAATACAAACTTAACTTATTCACTAAAGTTCTCTATAAAAAAAACTCACAAATCGCTAGAAACATTTTAAATCCTTGGAGATATAAAACAGCTTTAAATTCCCTTAACATAAATGAAATTAATTTATTCAGTAAAGATTTTCTACACGCAAAAAATTCAGATCCTTAAAAATCTTTTAAACCCTTTAAATTTTTTAAATCCTTTGAATATTGTTAAATTCCTTGAAATATCTTTGAAATGTTTGGAATAACTAGTAATTCTTCAAAATTCCATTTCATTTTATTTATGTCTTCAAGTTCTTTAGAAATCCCTTAAAACCTTTCTTCAAATCATTGGAAATCCTGCACACATTTTTTTAATCTCTTGAAATTCTTTGGAGTATTTTCAATTTTTCAAAAGGATTAACGGGGTTTTAAAACATATATTTAGCTATTTGTATGCGTTAAACATAATCTATATTCAAGGGGTTTAAAAGGTTTTATTTAATCTACAAGGACTTTAAAAGTTTATAGGGATTTTAACGATTTTTGTTAGAAAACTGTAATAAATAAGTATAATTTAATTTATATTCAAGGGATTTCAAAGATTTTATTCAATTATTCAATTATTGTAAAATATTTTAATGGATTCTTACAATTTGCATTCATATTTTTTAAAATAATCTAAAGAATTTTCACTGATATTAACAATTTTAAGAAATTTCCAAATATTTCTTCACGGTATTTTAGAGGATTTTCAGGATTTAAAATTTTTTGAAAGATTATAATTTATTTTAACTCATTGCAAAGTATTTCTACAGATTTCCAAAAATTTTAAGTTCGATTGTAAGGGATTTCTAGAGAATTTTGGAAAATAAATTCTTGGAGATTCAATAAAAGACCTTTAAATCTTTTAAAATTCCTTGAAGTACCTTAAAATCCCCCAAAAATTTTGAAATCGCTAGCGATTCCTTAAATTTTGAATTATTTCCAAAAAATGTCTAGATATCCTTCTAAATCTATCTTGATATCTTTGGAAATCCTACCCAATTTTATAAATCCTACAAATATTTTTTAATCTTATGAAGATCTTTGGAATCTGTTAAAATAGCTTTAAATGTTAAAAAATCCCCTAATTACTTTAAAACATTTGGGAATTCTATGAAATCGCTTAACTTTTGTTAAATTTTTTTAAATACCTTGAAATCTTTAAAAAAATATACAAAATTAACATCCCTTGAAATTATTTGGAATCTTTCAAAATCTTTAAAATTATTTAAAACATGTTGAAATCCATAAAAATTCCTTAAAATAACTCTGCAAAAATTGTGAAACTTATAAACAATTACAAAAAAAATTAGAAAAAGAAAATGTAATGTGTTCTACTTCTAAAAATAAGTTCTATGCAATCTCAGGCCTGCTTCAATCTAAATAAAATAACACCCTTTATCCGTATTTTATCTAATTTCGTAGACAGTTACGAAAATAAAATGATTAATTCTTGAGGGACTGGTTCGCAAAATAATACTGTATGTATTAGATTTAATCAAAGTTGTTTATATTGACACTTATTTTACAAAGATATTTTTTAATAGGTTGAGGGTGGAGAACATGGAACGACAGCTTGCTAACTTAACTGGAATCGTTCAAAAGGCTTTAATTCATCCTCCTCATCCCAGCCCTTCTCCCAGGGATTATTTGCAAATTCCAGCCGGACGTGAAACATATGCCAGATCTGCAGGTATAAAATGAATTATTTTACACTGTCATAAGTTATAACAGTTGCACTCGGGGCTCAACCCTATTGAAAAGTCCTGCACATACTTCTGCGAAGAATTCTTCAATAGATGTGTTGTTTTTTGGCAATGTAAAAGTCGTAAATTAGTCTGAATACTTAAAATACTTCAGACAGGGTGGCCGCAAGCCAGGGAAAACCTGGAAATCAGGGAAAAGTCAGGGATTTTGAAAAAAATGTAACAGTCGGGAAATTTGTAGAAGAAGCACTTTAGGTAACTGCCAACAGTAATTAGGGTTACCACATGGTAATTTGTAATTACTTTTTTTTTCAATTTTTGTAAGATAAAGTCACTATAGTCTCCGTTTTAAATAAAAACTACTTACAGAAGAGGAAATTTAAATTGTAAATGATTGTTTAATAATGGGAAATAATTATGTTCTGGCCGTTTGTCTACCACTTTATAATTTTCAGGCTTTCTTGCAGTTTTAAAGAGATAAGAAATATTAAATTATGAGCAAAAGCTATTTTTAAAGAATTAAAAGCTTTTTAATAATTATAAAAGATTTCAAGAGATTAATTATTTTTCAAAACTTCTGGGGAAATTCTGAATGATATTCAGAAGTTTTGACACGGTTCAAAAATAATTAAATATTCTAAAGATTTTTAAAGAATTTTGTAAGGTTTCACGAAAGTGAAATAAAACTGTAAATCTTAATATACGTGTAAAAATTTATAATAACTTTTTATTTAAAAAAATTAACTTTTAGAGAAAATTAAAATAGGGGTTTGAACATACCAAACGATTTGTCAAAATTTTTAAAAAGGGTGTAGAAGATTTTAAAGCAAAATGTTTTAATTTGGTTAAATTAAAAAATTAAATAAACTTTAAAAGATTGTGATAAATGTAGATCTGTAAAGATTTCAAAAATTGACTTTAGAGGCTTTAAAAGAATTTTGAATGGTCTCGAAAGAATAAACCATTTTTCTTAAAATTTCTGGTAAAATATAAAAGATGATTAGGTAATCTTTTTACATTTTAAATTATTATTTAGAATGTAAAGAGAAATTCGAGTCAGTTAAGAATATTTTCAGAAATTTAAGGCGTGTTAAATAGATTAGTAATATTTAAAACCTTCGAAACATTTCCGAAAATTTATTGAATATTTCTTGATTTCTTCCCATCTTTTAAAAACACTTGAATTTTTCCTAATATCTTGTAAAGTCCTATAAAATGAAATGAAATTTCTTTAAAATCTTCTAACTTCTTTTTTGTTACATATAGAATATTCAAAAATCATTTTCTAATTTTCTCAAGAATCTTATAAAAATTATGTCTATATAAATGTACAAACATTCTAATAATACTCATTTTCTTGTTTTTAACTCTCATAATTTAATTTCACCTCGAATTCAAGTGTTTAAAAGCTTTTACCAAATAAATAGTTATTTGAAATTTTTAAGTTATATCATTATGAATATAATTTTTCATCTCAAAAAATCTTTTTTTTATTCATAAAAATTATCATTTTTGAATTAATCACTATTAAAGTGAGATCTATACCTATATCTGAATTTTCTTGAATTCTTCTGAAATATTTAAGGGTGTTTTAAATAGAAGATTCCAATAAATTTTTAATCAATTTCGATAATTTGAAAGGAATATGAAGGATTTTCAAGATTTTAGGATATTTTAACAAGTTTTAAGGAGTTTTCAAAAACTAAAAAAGTTTTCATGGATTTAAATGATTATTAAGGGATTTAAAAAATTTGGGGTTTTAAAGAATGTCCTATAATTTGGGAGGATATGGAACGATTTTATATGACCCATAAGGTTTTATGATATTTAAGAAAAATCCAAGGGATTTTGTAACATGTCTATAATTTGAAAGGGAATCAAATTTTTTTCAAGATTGAAGGAGATTTCCAAAGATTTTTAAGGATATCTTAGGGTATTTTTAATAGATTTCAGTCATTGAAAGTGATTCCAGATTTTTGAAAAATTGTAGGGTATTTAAAAAAATTTCAAGGAATTTTCAAAAGCTTTAAAAATTTATAATGGATTTCCAAAGATTTAAAAAAAAAATTAATTTTCTAGCGTATGTTTAGAAATTTTAAGGAATTTACGAGAGCTTTAAAAAGTTACAAGAGACCTCAAAATTTTTCAGGGTATTTTAAAATATTATAATTTATTTTTAAGATGTTTAAAAGTTCTAATATTTTCGAGGATGTCAATGATATTAGGAAAACTTTAGAGCTAACAAGATATTTTAATAATGTTTTTAAGTATTTCAGGAAATATCACCAGTTTTTATGTCATTTCATGGGATTCTATAATTATCATTGGATTTCAAAGAATTTATTTACAAAAATTTAGCGATTTCGTAGAATTTTACAGATTTTCAAATATTTGGAAGTATTTCTAATTATTAAACAAATCTAGGATATTTTTCAAGATTCCAAAGAATTCTTAATTGATTTCAATGGTTTAAAGGGAAATACATTTTTTTATGATTTTAGGGTATTTAAAAAAATCCCAAAGAATTTGCAAGAGCTTTATATTTTTTTAAAGGAATTTCAAAAGCCTTTAAAGGCTTTTAACGAATTTTAACGGTCCTAAACAATTTTAAGGAATTTCAGAAGATGTTAAAGATTGTAAAATATGATGTAAAATTCCAAGGAATTTTCAAAAGCGTTAAAAGTTGTAAGGAATTTCCAAAGCGTTCAAAAGGTTTTAAATGATTTTTAGTATTTTTAAAGATTCCAAAGAATTTTTAATTGATTTCAATGATTTAATGGGATATAAAGAATTTCAATTGCAATTTTTAAGAGTCTTAAGAAGTTTCACGAGATTTCAGAAGATTTCAAAATACTTTAATGGTATTAAAATATTATTTAATGGGATTTTAGAGGATTTGACACATTTTAATATGTTTTTAACAATTTGAAGATTCTTTTAGAGCGTTATTAAATTTCAAAGGTTTTGAAAGAAGTTGATATATTTTAGGGCAATTTTAAATATTATTTTTCAGTTTTTTTTCAAGTACATCAGGCAATGGCAGCCCTGAGAGTAATAAATTACAAATTCCTTGATTTAGATTCACATTTATTTCATTTCATCTATACAAGATTCTATTTTAAAAATATTTTAAGATTTTAATTTTTCTCACTGAATATTAATCGTCAGGTGAAATGAAAAACTAGACAGGGAATGAGGGAATAGTCAGGGAATTTTAAAAATATGTTTTGCTGCCACCCTATGCGGACTAATGAAAGATTACAATTTTAATCATGTTTTATCTATGCGTACCACAAGTCTGATACAGTTTATGACAGTATAGAGAAAAATGAGGTTGGTTGTTACGGAGCTAATATATTTTTTTGAAAAAAAGTGTAACGGCCATTCCCCGTTTTTCATAGATATAGTTGAAATAGTTATTATGATATTCAACACAGTAGCCACATTTGAACAATTTGGTACCTATTTTTTATAAATTAGGATTATTTAAATCCCCGTTGAAAGTATACATTTTTTTATTTTATAAAATAAACGAATTTGGCTGCTATTTACCGTAACTTTTAATTTTAAAATGAGAATAGAAATAGGCACAGAATTAAGTGAGTGACTCTCCAGGTAGTGTAAAATGAAAAATTTCGATAAACTGGTATATCTAGTCGTTCTCTCTTTAATTGCTTTTTTTCTATAAAATATTTAAGGGTTGAAAAAATCAGGGAATTTCTTTGAAAAGCAATTCATTTAATTAACTGTCAAGAATAATCAAGGTTTCCACACTGTCAAATTTAGTCACTTTTTAGATAAAGTTACTGCAGTTTTTCTAAATAAAAATATCACTTTAATGAATTTTCTTTCAATAAATTAACCAATGGGTTAACCACTATTTAATATAAGTCTAAATTGCTGAATTTTCTTGAATTCTTTTAAAATATTTCAGGGAATTAAAAATATTCCTAAAATTTGGAACAGATTTTAATAATTTCAATCGGTTTAAAAGGATTTGAAATGTTTTAGGGTATGTTTAAAAATGCCAAGAAATTTTCAAGAACTTCAAAAAATTGCAAGGGATTTCATAGAATTTGAAATATCTTAGGATACTGTAAACTTATTTTAATTATTTGAAGTTTTTCCAGAAAATTGAAAAGATTTTAGCGTATTGAAAAGAATTTCCTAGAAATTCGAAAGGTATGGAACGATTTTGCAGGGTTTACAAGGTTTTAAAATATATTAAAATATTCCAAGGGATTTTATAAGATTTTTAAAATTTTGAGTGATTTTTAAGAATTTGAAAAGCTTACAAGGTATTTTATTAAAACTTCTAAGATTTCAGGAAGTATCAGATTAACCAGAATCTTACAGAATTTTATAATATGTTAATGAATTTCAAAGGATTTGTTTACAAGAGTTGCGGGATTTCATAGGATGATTTTTTTTAGATTTTTAAGTAATTAAAGGTATTTCTAAAATTCTTAAATAATTTTAAAGATTGTAGAATAATTTAAAAGACTCTAAGACATTTTTTATTAATTTTGATAAATTTAAGGGATTTCAAGGAATTTTAAATGTATTTTTAATATCTTTCAATAATTGTAGTGATTCCAAAGAAGATTGAAGAATTTAGGAGATTTTTGAAAATTCCAATGGATTTTCAAAAACTTTGAAAAGTTTCAAGGGATTTCAAAAAATTTGGAAGAAAGTAGGGTATTTTTAACATATTTTAATCATTTGAAGTGTTTTCCAAGAATTTGAAAGATTTAAACATATTTTTTTTATTCTAAGTAATTTTGAAGAGTTTCAGAAGAATTTAAGAGATTTCAAGAGCTTTTAAAGGATTTAAAATATTTTTTGCGTATTTTAAAAGATTTCAAGGAATTTCGTATTGATTTCAGTAACGTAATAGAATTTCAAAACATTTTAAATATTTGAGGGTATTTAAAATTAATCGAATGGATTTTCAAATGTTTAAAAAAGTTTCAAGCGATTTCAAAATACTTCATGGTGTTTGGAAAATTTTTCAAGGTTGCAAGGAATTTTTAATGGAATTGATTAGTTTGAGGAAATTGAAAATGGTTTGAAATATTTTAGGGTATTATTAAAAATTCCGCAGCATTTTCAAGAGATTAAAAAAATCAAAGGATTTAATAAGAGTTCTTAGAATATTAGTGATTTTTACGAATTTTAAAAGCTCTCCAGTTATTTCAATAAATTTTCGAGTATTTCAGGAAATATAAAATTTCATGTCATTTCATGAGTGTTTGTAATATTTTAATAAATTTCAAAGAATTTGTTCATAGAATTTAAGGGATTTCATGACTTATAAATCTTTCAAGGCATTTCCAATAATTTTAAAGAATTTTAAAGATTTTAGAGTATCTAAAAAGATTCCAAGGCATTTCTTATTGATTTCAATAATTAGATTATAATAATGACTTTAAATCCCTGGATTTTAAAGAGTTTTAGATATTTTAGGGTATTATTTAAAATTCTAAGGAATTTTCAAGAGCTTAAAAAAGTTTTAAGGAATTTTAAGAGATTTTAGAGTGTTTGAAAAATGTTCGGGAGTTCTAAATGATTCCAAGAAATTTGTAATTGATTCCAATAATTTGAAAAGATTTTAAAGGGATTAAAATAGTTTAAGTTATTTTAAAAACTCTCAAGATATTTCTATAAATTTTTCAGGCTTTTAAGTAATATTAGATTTCATAAAATTTCACTGCATCTCATAATATTTAAATCTGTTTTAGTGGATTTCAAAGAATTCATTCCCAAGAAGTGAGGAATTTCGTTGAGTTTGAAAATATGTTCAAACATTTTTGGCAATTATTTTTAATTTATTTAGAATTCACTTGAATTTATTAATTTATCGTCACTTCTTTTAAATCTTTGTCATAATTTAGAATTTTTTTAATTTTCCTCAATTCTTCTGACTCACTCAATTCTACTTAATTTAATTAGATTTTTTAGTTTTTAAAATCAATTTTGGAATCTTTTAACCTCACCTTGAATGCTCAGGCATTCTATGATTTTTTTTTAATCAAACGAATTTTTTAAACCTAAATTTAGTTGTTTTTAAATTATCGAATTATTCATATTTCTTTTAAATCCCTCTATATTCTCTTCAATTTTACTGAAGTCAGTCGAACTTTTTCAATTGTTTCAATTTATTTAAATTATTTTGAATTTAAATTGAATTTTTTAAAAGTATTATGAATTATTTTGTATTCTTCTAAATTTAAAATAACATTAGTCACCTTATTATAGAACATTATTCACTTTTGCACACTTTTTGAATTAGAAATTAATCGCTTTCGATCACTTTTTCACTCATTTCAAGTCAATTTAACTGTGTCAGCCCTGAGGATAATAAATTAAACGTTTTGTAAGTTTATATACTTGTTCGATTACATTTAAAATAGGTTCTATATTAAAAGTATTTCAATATTACACCCTTGGTCTTCAAGTATTAATGGTTAGAGAAAATGAAAAATTATTCCAGGAAAAATCAGGCAACAGTCCAGGAATTCAAATTAAAGTAAATTTGAATTAAGATAAAAATTTTAATTTGTATTAAAAATGAAGTTTTCCGGCCACCCTGTTTTAATATAATTGTATTATCAAAGGACAAGCATGATGTGCAAAATTTTCATCGAATTCTCTCTTGAGAGTCACTATAACGTTCCCGGAAACCCCGAATTTTAGCCATTTAGTTGAATTCAGAAGAATGCCTTTATAATTGAAGAAAGTTCTGGTTCTTATGGCCATAGCAAAGTCGCTAAAATTCGAGATTTCCGTCGACTCTAAATTTTTATAATACGTCAAGGGTCTATACATAAATGTTAGTGTAAGTGCTAGTTTAATGAACGTTTTATTTGGTTCTAATTGTTATGACTAATTATATCGACTAAAATGATTAATTTTTGCATTAATCGAACTAATAATTTATTACCACATAGTATAGAAATCCAAATTTTAACAAATGTGACTGGATTCGGATACCATCTTCAACGCAGAAAAAAGCTCAATCTAATTCAGTAGCAGCATCATATTTAACGCTTTTTTTCACAGTTCTACCAGTAGCCATTCATAATAATATGTGTGAAATCAGATTTTCAATTTGTACGTAGTTTCAGTGGTCGGAAAATATAAGTTAAGGGAGATTAAATAGTATAATAACCAGAGCTGAAAGATTTTTACAAATAATAACTTGACATCTTTGTAAAAATTTATTTTTATCAAGAGTTAATAATGGCTAGTGAGTATTATTATAACTTTGCGAGTTACAGGCCTCACAGACCGGCCCCTATATTTCCTATTGTACCCTATTTGCAGTTAAGGACCTTAAAATACCCTTTTTTCAATATTCGGTCCCTATGGTGCCCTAATTGCAGCCTATCATGGAACTTCGAACATTTCTAATAAGATAAAAGCTTCCAAGAGTCAGAAAATTTGAAAAAATATCAAAAATCAGGGAATTTTTGTAAGAGGTAATTGTAGAAAATGTTTAGGGCTGTTTAAAAAAGTTATTATTAGTCACTTTTTTTCTCAAATCGATATAAAAATATTACAAATTATATCAAATAATTGTAATTAATCGTAAAATTTATTTCTAATTGTTTCTTAACATTTTGGATGGAAACGAAAATTTAAATTGTAAATGATTTTTTAATAATAGGAAATAATTATGTTAATCATATTTCGCTACTACACTATAATTTGTAAACTTTTTCACATATTTATAGAAATAAGAAAAATTAAATTAAGGGGAAAAACTTATTTTGAAGAATTCGAAAGAAAGTTGAAAGCTTTTTAATAAAAATTCTTTTGTAATGAATTCTGAGAGAAAATTGAAAAAGAATAAAACAATTTCAATTATTTCCTAACATTTTCAAAAAGTACGTAAAAGATACATTGTTTTAAAAAAATTAATGAACATAATTCTTTTTAGGCCTTCTTGTGAAATTTTGATGCCCTTTTTTTTAATTTTGTATTGGTCTAAAAAATGTACTTTTAAATTTAAGTAAGATTAAGAGATATTCAGAAGTTTATAAACGATTAAAAAATAATCAAAGATTGTAAAGATTTTTTTTCCATTTTTAAGGTTTGTAAGGTTTTATTAATTTGAAGGGTCAATTTTTCCAATAAATTAACTTATGCATTAATATACAGTACCTACTTCTTAATTGCCTTGAATTCTTTTAAAATAATTCACTATTTTTAAAGATTCCGAGACATTTTTGATAGGTTTCAATCATATGTAAGACTTTTTAAAATTTCTAAGGCATTTTCAAGAGTTTTTAATTTTAAATATATTAGGGAATTTTAAAAGATTCCAAGGAATTATTAACGAATGTTATTAATTTCACAGGATCGATAAGGTTTTTAGCATTTCAATAATTGTAAGGGATTTTAAAACTCTCATTGTATTTTACTGCATTTTCCAGGATTTCAGGAAATATCATCATAATATTTGAGTAGATTTCAAAGAATTTATTCAAGAAAAAAAGGTATATTGTAGGGTTTCAAAGGTTTAAGGAGATTGAAAACTATTTTTTGGAATTCATCCTGCACTCTTATTAATTTATCTGAATTCCTTAAAGTTCTTTGCAATTATTTGGAATTTTTTTAATTTACTCGAATTCTTCTAAATTTACTCAATTATACTAATTTAAATCAGTTTTTTTTTCAAAAAGTTTTACTTTAATTGATCCTGAGAATCATTTTATAAAATGATCAAAGTATTTTAAATATTGTAGACTATTTAAAAAGATCACAAAGAATTTTTTTATTGCTTTCAGTAACTTAATGGGATTTAAAATATTTGAGGAAATTTTGAACGATTCCCAGAAATTTTTTATTTATTTCCATGGTTTGAAGGAATTTCAAAAACTTTGAAATATTTTAGGATATTTTAAAATATTCCAAAGAATTTTCTTGAGATTTAAACAATTTCAAGAGATTTCCAAGGGTTTAATAATTTTAACGAATTTCGATATTTCAGTGAATTTATTTACAAGAAGTGAAGGATTTTTTAGGGTCACAAATATTTGAAGAGATTTTCAAATATTTTTTGCAATTCATTTAGAATCCGCCCTGAATTCTTATTAATTTATCCTGAATTCCTTTTGATTCTTTTTAATTTTTCTAGATTCACTCAATTTTACTCAGTTCAATGAATATTTTAAAAGTTTTTGTTTAATTCATTTCAAAGACTTTAAAACTTTAAAACGTTTCATTTTTTTTATAAATTTCACCAAATTTTTCCCGCTTTCCATAAAATTTTTCTAAATTAACTCAAATTTTACTGAAACCAATGGAATTTTTTCGATGTTTTAAAACATTTCTAATTCATTGGATTTTTTTGAATTGTTTTGTAGTCCTTAGCCATTTTGTTTAGAAATTAGTAGATTTTTAAAGATTTGAAATTATTTTTTGGAATTCCCCCTGAATTCTCAAATCACTTTAACTCTTCTAAAGTTACTCAATTCTACTTAATTCAGTGGATTCTGTTTATTTTTTAAAAGTTCAATTCTTAGGCATTTCATCAAATTCTTTTGAAATCCCTTGGATTCTTCTAAGCTCATTTAAAATTTTCTGAACTCAATGAAGTTTTTTTCATATTTTTAAATTGTGTTTAATTAATTTGAATTTTTAAGAATTTCGTCGAATTCTTTTCGTTTACCTCAAATTCCTCTAAATGCATTCGAATTTTACAGAGGCTTTAAAATCTTACGATATTATCTTGAATTTGTTACTCTTTATGCGCGCAGAAAGCGAGGACTGTGAGGCCTGATTACAAAAATATCTAGTACTCTTTATTCTCCCTTAGAGAAAAAAATTCATATTGGTAATAAAAAATTTCTATAAAAGTTGGATTATAAGTATTCAATACTATTTTGTAATTTTTCTGTGAAAAAGTGATTCGATTTCAAGGGCATGTACCAGAGTGTCAAGTGACTAATTAGATTGTTTATTATACGGTGACTTTAAAATTGAAAAAATATAGATATTTTACTGAAATTTTGGGAAATGTTTCAAAAAAAATATATAAGGGCACGTCTGTTTGGCCCATTTGAGTTTTTATTTTCTTTAAATAAAAACTTAACACGAAAGTCCGGGAAAACCTGGAAAGTAGGGAAAAATCAGGAAGCATTTTGAAACCACTTTTAGCTACTTATTTTTTCTTAAAGCCATTTTTAGTCACATTTTTTAAGATAAAGTCACTATATTTACTTTTTAAAATGAAAATATCACTTTAGTAATTTTTTTTCAATAAACTAACTCATCGATTAACCACTATTAATGCAGGCCCTATTCTGATCCTGAATTTTCCTGAATTCTTTTAAAATATGTTACGACATTTTAAAAAATGTAAAGAAATGTCATTTAATTTTGAGGAGCTTAAAAAGTTTCAAGGGGTTACAAAAGATTTCAAAACATTTTTAATATTTTAGTGTACTTTGAAATATTTTAAGGTATTTAAAATTATTCCAAGGAATTCTCAGTTGATTTCAGTACTTGAATAGGATTCCAGCATATTTGAATCATTATTTCAAATGATTTCAAAAGATTTCAAAGGATTTAAAATATTTTCGTTTTTTTTTAATTCCAAGGAATTTTTAATAGCTTAAAAAAATATTATAGGATTTTAAAAGATTTTGAAATATTTAAAAGTATTTAAACAGATTTCCCGTAATTTTAAATTGATTTGACCAATTGAAAGGAACTTGAAAAAGTTGTAAGTAAAGATCTAAGGATATTTTTAAAAATTCCAACGAATCTTGAGAAGCTTTACAAATTGTTAAGGGATTTCAAAAGATTTTAAAGTAATTGAAATATTTTAAGGAATTTTAAAAGATCCCGAGAAATTTTTGATTAGTTTTAATACTTGGAATTAATTTCAAAGAATTTAAAATATTTTAGGGTATTTTTTAAAATTGCAAGGAATTTTGAAGACCGTTAAAAAGTTCTAAAAGATTCAAAATAATTAGAAATATTTTAGGATAATGCAAAAAAATCCAAAGAATTTTCAATAGATTTAAAAAATGTCAAGGGATTTCAAAATATTTTAAAGGTTTTGAAATAGGTTGTGTTATCTTTAAAGAGTCCGAGGAATTTTCAATGGCTTTCAAAAAAAAATTTCCAAGGAATTTCAAAAGATTTGAAATATTTTATAGTATTTTAAAAGATTATAAGACATTTTCGGCAGATTTAAAAGTTTCAAGGATTTTAATCATTTTTAAGTTTTAGAATATTTTAAAAGATGCCAAGAAATTTTATAAGATTCCTTAAGATTTCAGTAATTTTAAAGGAATTCAAAATCTCTTAAAGTATTTTAATAAATTTTAAAGATTTCGGGAAAAATCAGATTTCATGTAATTTCATGGGATTTTATCAGTTTTAATAAATGCCAAAGAATTTATTGACAAGAATTCAGCAATTTCAAATATTTTCAAATATTTCAAGGTATTTCAAAAGATATAAAAGAATTTAAAAGATTTTGAGATATTTTAAAAAGTCCCAAGGAGTTTTTGGTTGATTTCGCTTATTCAATGGGAGTTCAAAGGATATGAAATATTCTATAAAATTTTTCAAGGTCCCAAGAAATTTTGAATTGATTTCAATAATTTTAATGAATTTTAGAAGCTCTTAGGGAATTTTAATACATTTTCATTTAATAATATCAAGTTTCGTATTATTTCACGTTATTTTATAATATTTTAATGGATTTCAAAGAATTTATTCACAAGAAGTGTTGGATTTTGTATGGTTTCAAAGAATTTGAAGGGATTAAAAATGTTGTTTGCAATTTATTTGAATACATTTAAAATTCGTCCCGAGTCCCCTTATTAAATGGTTCAGAATTATTCGAAATTCTTTTGAATGAAGTTTTTGTTTGAATTCATCCTGACCCTTACATTTTTGTAGATTGGTTTCAAACTTACTGAATTCAATTAAATTTTTAATATTTTTAATTTCATTCGATTCTTCTCATGGGCCTTAAAATTCTCGAAATTCACTGCTATTTTACTGAAATCGATCGAACTTTTAGAATTTCGTCCTATTCATTTGAATTGCATTGAATTTGATTTACATTGTTTTAAAGTCTTATGAATTTACCCTGATTTTTTTTTTTTAATTCACTTGGAATCCTCATCAATATCATCAATTTCTTTTGAGTTATTTTTAATTCAAAAGAACATTGGTTCAAAGCTTACTGAATTCAATGCATTTTTGATCATTTTTAATTGGTTTCAATTCACTTGTATTTTATTGCATTTTATCGAATTATTCTTTTCATTTCGCTTAAATTTCTCAAAATTCACTCCAAGTTTAGAGAAAAAAATTCCTTTTTTGAATTCAAAAGAAATTGTAATTGATTTGAATTCTTTTGAATTTTTTTGAAGCCTTATGAATTGAATTAGTCAATTTTGGGTTAATAATTTATCAACTTTTAGTAACTTTTTATGTCAGGAATTAGTGACTTTCTAAGTAGATTAGGGTGTGGCCGCCCTCAGAATAATAAATTGAAAATTTCAAAATTTATATTAAAAATTTATTTAATTTATTTATGAACGATTCTAGAAATTTCAAAAGATTATAATTTTGGTTTTTAAGTATTTTTGTCCAGGGAAAATGAAAAATTTGTCAGGGAAAAGTAAGAGAATGTAACTGAATTTAATCACGTATAATTCGTCACGTGACAGTATGCTAAATGCCCTTAATAGCAAACCTCATGGCTTTGACTACTAGCTGTTGGAAATTTCAGTGTTATTACCCTTGACTCTGATAGTGAGAATGATAATGACGGAATTCATGCTTAATGATTAGTTTTAGCATGCAACATTATACGTTCGACATCGTCAATTTAGTAATCATTGTTATTTATAATCATCGATGTTGTAGTGGTGCTGTTTATAGTGCCAACTATCCTTCTGAAAAAAGTATAGAAAATTATAAAATTTAATAGATTCTCTACCCAGATAAAATATGATATTAAAAAATCCTATACGTGGAGGGAAAATTCAATCAAAATCTATCAAGGCGTGGAAAACGCAGAACTTAAACAAAATTTTATAAGCACATTTAAACAAATACTATCAGATTGAATCAAACAAATTATATAAATCTTAATTCTATCAGTACATTCGATAAACCTTTCTATCAAATTATACAAAATCTTATCGTCACAAGTCTTGTATCAAATTCTATTTTTCGGAATCTAAAATATTTCTATAAAAATGATATCCATTGAGAAACCTTAAACTATTCCATCAACAAATTCTCATTAAAATTCTATAAAATGTTATTGGCACAGGATTTATCACAAATCCTATTTATCGGAATCTAGAATATTTCTATCAAATTCTGTTTATTGAGAAATTTTGTTCTATTCCATCAACATATTCTCATTAAAATTCTATAAAATCTTATTGGCACAGGATTGATATCAAATCCTATTTTTCAGAATCTAGAATATTTCTATGAATCTTATCCACAAAAAACTTTTGTCATATCCTACCTTACCAAATTTCAGATTTTTATTATAATTGTATCAAATCTTATTGGCCTAGAAGTTGTATCAAATTCTCATTCAGGCTATCAAACCTTATCCACTCGAGACTTGTATCAAACCCGACGTAACAAACTTCTATCAAATTGTATCCACCAAGAAATCTTATATTTTCCTATAAAAAATTTCCCATTTCATAAGATTTGATAGGTATAATAACAATCTCTTGTTATGAGAGTATAGGTTTTTTTGAGTAGTAAAATCCGATAGAAATCTTCCAGGTTCTGATATGATAAGTCTGGTGCTGATAAGATTTGATAAGACTTTCAATAAAAAACTGTTGATGAAAAAAGCATAAGATTTTACAATATATAGAATAGGATGTGCCAAAAAAGTCGATATTTTTTTTTGCTCTCACCCAAAAATATCTCAGAAGATGCCCAAACAAAGCTCCTGTTAAAATCTCAGCTTAAAATTTTAATTTGAAGAGGTTCTCCATGGTTCTTAAGTTTTTCCGTCTAAATAACATTAAAAATGGGGGTTTTACCACTATTTTATCCTGCAAGCTGTAAAAAAATTATTTTAACAGAAAATAAATGAATGGATCTTATTAAAATACTAAATTTGGTACAAAAAGTTCCATTGGGTCAAATTTTTATCTTCAATATTTGACTGTTTACAGAGCTTTGAATTTTAAATGTTCTGTTTTTTTGCATTTGTAAGCTAAACTATTAGTGTTAGAGAAAAAAGTTACATGGCAAATTTGTAGTACGTCTGAAATCCCAGCAAAAAATCCTAATCGATTTTTTCGGATCATCAATCACAACAAAGTTACAGGTTCTCAAATATTTATTTTTTAATTTTTGTTTTTACGAACTGAAATATAGCAAATTTGTTAATACATCAAATCATTTTCAGAATATTGGAATAATAAATGAAATATCAATTGAAGTATAAAAATATAAATATTTTCATATTGTAAGCTTAAATAAAAAAATTATTAAACTGCAAATAACGGCAATTATCCTTCATCAATATTTTTTATAGTATAGTTAAAAAATCATAAAAATATGACTAAAGGAGTCAGTAACTATAAACTATTGATAATACCAAATATCTTATTCATCAAATTTTGTTTCAAATTTGATGTAATAAAAAATTGACACGAAATTTTTTGTCTAATTATCGATATTTCAGTTAGGAAAAGCAAAAGTTCGAAAAAATAAATATTTGAGAACCTGTAACTTTGTTGTGATTGATGATCCGAAAAAATCGATTAGGATTTTTTGCTTGGATTTCAGACGTACTACAAATTTGCCATTTAACTTTTTTCTCTAACACTAATAGTTTAGCTTAAAAATGCAAAAAACCGAAAATTTAAAATTCAAAGCTCTGTAAAAAATCAAATATTGAAGATAAAAATTTGACTCAATGGAACTTTTTGTACAGGTTCTCAAATATTTATTTTTTCGAATTTTTGCTTTTACAAACTGAAATATCAATAATTAAAGAAAAAATGTGATGTAAATTTTTTATCAACAAAATTTGATAAATAAGATATTTGGTATTATCAATAGTTAATAGTTACTGACTTATTCAGTCATTTTTTTATGATTTTTGAATGTATACTATGAAAAATATTGATGAAGGGCCTAAAATATCATCAAGATATCAAAAGCAAACACAATTTTCGGGATAATTGCCGTTATTTGCAGTTTAATCATTTTTAATTTAAGCTTACAGTATGGAAATATTTATATTTTTATACTTCAATTGATATTTCATTTATTATTCCAATATTCTGTAAATTATTTGATGTATTAACAAATTTTCAGAAACTTTTTTGTCTAATTATCGATATTTCAGTTCGTAAAAGCAAAAAATTAAAGAACTAAATATTTGAGCCTGTAACTTTCTTGTGATTGATGATACGAAAAAGTCGATAAGGACTTTTTTCTAGGATTTCGGACGTAATACAAATTTGCTATTTAATTTTTTTTTTCTCTAACACTCATTCAAAGCTAAATAAACATTCAAAGATAAAAATTTGACCAAATAGAACTTTTGGTACCAAATTCAGTGATTAATAAGATCCATTCAATTATTTTCTGTTAAAATATTTTTTTCGCAGCTTGCAGGGTAAAAAAAGTGATAAAAAACCCGGTTTTTTTATGTTATTTAGACGGAAAAACTTAAAGAACCATGGAGAACCTCTTAAAATTAAAATTTTAAGCTGAGCTTTTAACAGAAGCTTTGTTTGGGCATCTTCTGAGATATTTTTGGGTGAGAGCAACAAAAATCGACTTTTTTTGGCACACCTTAATTTAGAATTTGATAGTAATTTTCGAGATTTAGAAAGAAGAAAATGCTGATAGAAAATTATAAGATTTCTGGACAGATAGAGTTAGAGAAAAACATTTAAGATTATGGAATATAGGCTTTGACAAAAGTCTTATGCGGTTAATATTTAAAGTATAAGATTTCTCGACTTTTTTCAGATTTGATTTGATGTCTTTCAAAAAAAGGATATTAAAACATATCATTATTAATTTTGATAGACTTTCTATAAAAAGCGCTTGATACAAGTATAAAGCAAATTTTAAAAATGCAGATTATCAAATCCTATCTAGCTTTTTCAGAAGGGTCAACATTTATCAGTTCGAGCATGCTCTATTGGGAATGTTATTAGATAGAAAGTTCCTAGATATGGATGAAATTCATGATTGAGTAAAATGAGCCTTTAGTTACTTCCCTGGGAGCAGTCTATGTGTAAGAAAGTTGTTTAATTTAATTTCTGGGTAAGATAAAATAGTAGGTACTTATGTCTGGCTACTGGTGAAAAATGTCCTTAAATCCTGCTGTACAACTGCTTTGTAATTCCAACTAATGCACACCAGGCGCAGGGGATGAGTTCGACAAACACTCTAGTTCCAGCTCTGCCTCAATGCCAGGTGTGTCTATAATCTATCTCTATTTTCCTCCGATTACAGTGTCACTCTATCGTTGTTACCTCAATGTCAGTATTACGCCACCTTGCAAATAAGTGTCTACCTACCGTTACAGATGACTCTTTCTTAAGGACCGATGCTAAGCCACCGAAGTTAGGGAAAGGTGCGCCTATGAAATTTCTACATGAGTACATTTTTTTTCTTTTTTTTTTCTCTCTCTTTGAGTTGAATCGTCTTTGCATCGCTCGTTATTGCAGAGCTCGCTTTTCTACAAAGTCTACATATATATCTCTAATTTCACCTTTTCTATTCGAATACAAAGTGTCAAATCATTTTGTGCATGCGAACACTTGTGCATGTTGATACAGACTTAGGGTGGCCGCTGGATCGGGAAACGAGGATCTATCAAATTTCCAACAAATAATTGTAACGACAGTGTGGAGACAGCAAAAATATCTGTAATTCTGAATTTGAAAATGGAATGTCCTTTTAAAATTACTACAGTTCTGAGTTCAAACACGGATTTTTTGAAAAGGATGATAATGTTTAGTTGGTTCAGGGAATTTCTAAAATAATTATAATTCTAAGCTATACCTGGATTTAAAAGAGAAGAATAATCAAGTATTATTCAGACTTGGAATAATACATTTTCAAGAAAAATGATAATTTCGAGTTGGAACAGGAAATTCTCCCGAAACAGTTCAATATGTAATTCTGAATGGGATTGGAGAATTTTCGTAGACAATTATAATTTAGATCTGGAACAAGGAATTTTCCAAACGGATTATAATTGCGACTTGCAACGACAAATTTTCGAAAACGATTGCGATTCTGATTCCCAAGCAATTATACAGGGTGCCACAAAAGTCCCGGGAAGGCTGAATATTTCCTCAGATAAGCTATTTTTTAGGGAGGTCAAGGTCATTCTTGAAATAACTTTTAACGAGAAATTCAATGTTCAACTTTTTGTAAAAATGGTGACCCCCTTTTTTTTACATCGGCCATCGATAGATCGGCAAATTTTACTTTTAAATATGTACCCAGACCATAGGTACATTGTGATCTTAAAGGTTACTCTAAGCTCATTTGAACTTAAGCATGATCTGCATATCTCTGGGAATAGAAGCTTTTCAAATTTTTTTCGTAAGGAGCAAAGTTACGAACACCAGCAAGGCATATTCAATAGTGACCTTAGGCATGACCTTCAAGGTCCTTTAAGGTCAATTTTTTCTGATGGAAACCGCGTTTTTGCAACGGAAATCGATAGACCGGGCAATCAAACTTATTCCTGGAAGAAATCTTAAAGGTCAGATTGGACCTATGGCCTGAGTACATATTCGAACGTAAAATTTACAGTTCTATGAATTGCTGATGTTAAAATGGGGTATCCAATGAAAAAAGTGGACCTTGAAATGACCTTGAAGTTATCGTTAAGGTCATGCTTAAATTCATTACGTAGTTAAAGTTAGATTACGTAAAGTTCGATTACGTCTAGTTAAAGTTAGTAACTTTGCTCCTTACGAAAAAAAATGAAACGCTTCTATTCCCAGACGTATACAGACCGTATTTATATTTAAATGACCTTAGAGTGACCTTCAAGGGTACAATTTACCTATGACCTGGGTGAATATTTGAACGTAAAATTTTCCGCTCTATCGATTGCCGATCTAAAAAAGGGGGTTTCCAATTTTTTAAAATTTGACCTTGAAAAAACCTTAAAGGTCATCGTCAAGATCAAAGTAAAGGTCACCGTCAAGATCAAAGTAAAGGTCACCAATGAATTCCTCCATAAAAGTGACTTCAAGAATGACCTTGACTCTGTATGTAATTCTGTATTGATTCTGAAAATTTTCGAGAAAAAAAGCGAAGTAATTCAGATTTAAATCTTGAAATCCGTTGTGTACTAAAACTCTTAAATTAGTATTTATCTGAAATGAAAAAATATATTTTTTAAATAAAGAGGGAAAAATTTGCATTTTAAAATAAACATAAAAATTGTAATTATGATTTGAAAACGGGAATTTCGAAAAAAAAGGTCTAAAGCAAGGAATTTTCGAAAAGAATGATAAATTTGAGTTGGTTAAGGGATTTTTGAATAGAATTATAATTCTAAGCAGAAAATTTTCTAAAAAAAATTACAGTTTTGAGATTAAACTGTGCATTTCCGTAAAAAAAAAACTAGTATTTGGATTTTAGGTTCACTTTAGAACAGGACGTTTCGTTCAGAATTATAACTTTTAAATTAGATTAGGAAGTTTCTGTAAATAAAATTATAATTTGTCTTGGAATAGGTATTTTTTGATATTAAGCTCGAAATTTTGGAAAATAATTTGTATTCTATTTTATAAAAAGAGAATTTGAGAAAAAAAATTCTATTCCAAGTCAGATTTTTTCTGATTTTGAAAATTTGTTATTCCAAATTTTAGTTACTATATTTATGAATTATAATAGAAAATTTTTGGTAAGTATTCTGACATAAAACAGGGAATTTTTGAAATTAATTTATTTCCGACTAGGAACAGGGAAATGTATACATTTAATTTTTTCAATAGATAATTTCGTAAATAAATATAATTTTGTATTGAAGCAGGTGATTGTTGACATGTGGCGGGAAAGTCAGAATTCATATGCTTTTGGTATAGCGAATTGTCTTAACAATATTAAAAATTTTAATTTGAAACAGCTAATTTTTAACTTAGAGCAGGAAATTGTGGGAAATAATTTTATTAATGTCTTATAAAACGGGAATTCACAAAAACAATCCCTGTTCCAAAATTTGTAAAAAGGGTTTATTATATATCTGAATTATAATAAAAAAGTGAGTAAATAAATATAATTCCACAAAGAATTATAATTTGGACTTTCGAATAGAGAATTTCCATGAAGAAATATATTTAAGACTTTAGGGTAAGAAATTCTCTCTTTAATTATAGAAAAAAAACTGTGAAAACACATATTTTATTTTAAAAAATCGCTTATAAAATAAGTAAAGGCGCAAAAAAATTAACAATTTTTTTAATGAACAGGAAATGACCGAGAATTTTTTTCCTCGATTAAAACGACCACCCTGAAACTGTGACGCGTATAGAAATAGCACAAGTTTGTCTTTGAAGAAGAATTTATTTGTACGTTATCATGTCTTAAATTGTTTCGTCTTGATTTAATGTCTGTTTAATTTGTAAAGGCACTGGTATTTCGTCTCAATAGAGAATAAATTGGTATATTTTCACATCAGTCGCACATTGGAAGTCGTCCTTTCTAAAATATGAAAATTATTATTAGATAATTATTTAGTCATTGAGTTGCTGACAATTTAGTTATATTTCAGGTAGAATATAATCTAGTAATTCAATACTTAGTAGATTATGCTTGTACCTATTAATATTTTAATTTCGTATTTTCCATAAAAAGACTTCAGCTGTTTTTTCAGGCGGGTCTGCAACCTATGAAATTCACAAATTAATCAAAGTCCTCACGAAGAAATACTACGGAGTAACACTACATAGTAAATATTGCTGGAAACTGATTGAGATTAAATTAAATAAGTTCTATGCAAAATTGCTTCCTAATATTTTTCCGTAAGTGACTTCCTACTTATTGAATAAAAAAATTTTCATAGAGTTTGCAGTGATTCAACATGAGGAACTGGTAACCTCGAGAACTTGCTCACCTTCAAATATTATATTTACCTTCTTTCAAATTAACAACAATTAAATAGAAGTTTATTCTTATTTATGTACCGTCCTTTTTTCAGTTATGTGATTTTCTTTTTTTTCAGTACTTTATTCTTTGAAAAATTGTTTGTTATTTTTAAAAAATTTTTTATGCATGTTCATGTTTTTACGTATTCTTGTTATAAAATTTGTTCGTACACGCGTAACGTTTTGTGATAAATATTTATTTCAGATAAGTCGGTGTCGTTCGAGAAGTCAGTGTCGTTCAGTGATGAGCCGCCGGATATGAATTCTCCGAAACAACATTCGCCACAGCATGCAGGTAAAATTTACTATTAGTCAATATATTTAAGATATTAATGAGAGTAGATAGGCAAGTGTATTTTTATGGACCACGGAATCTACCTTACCGACATCGAGAACATTCTGCAGCTGAAGCGGTTCATGTCCATGCTAAGTTTCTACAATGTTCTAGAAACTTAGCACAGACACGAACCACTGCAACTGCAGAATGTTCTCGAGGTCGGTATGGTAGGTTTCGTGGTCCAGAAATGCCCTCTGCTTTCCTGCTAATGAATTAAGGCCTGTTTAATACTAACATTAATATATGGCAATGCACTTCTAACATTTTACTAAACAATTGTGCAATGCTACCAAACCCAGCGGACACAAAACCGACGAAACCGGCTATCAAATCTTCAACTTTGCCAAGAATGTCTTCGCAAGGTAAAATGTAGTTTCCTAATGTGTTCTATTATTATTTAGTTATATTACTCTTCAGTTTCGAGTCCTATTTTTTTTTAAACTAGCATCATTTTAGTTAGTGTTGTTTTTTTATTTTTTTTATTCCTGTTTTTCTCAGCACCTCAGTTATGTTAATAAAATTTGTCTACGATTCATGAGAAAATAAAACACGATTTAGGAAAATTTCAGGTATGTCGAATCAAAAAAAAAAAGTACAATAAAATTTCAATAAAAAAGTTGATTTTCGATCAAAGAAAAGATTAATTCTAAACGCAAAAACCTATAATCCAAAATTGATATCTCATCCAAAAAAGATTTTAAATTTAAATTAAAAACAGTTGAACTCATCCTATAAAGAAAAATCTGCAACTTAATAGTAAATGCTCAATAGAAAAATATTATTTCAAATTTTAATTTTGTTAATTTAATTTTGTAACCCGAAAATATGAATTTTTAACAAAAAAGTTAATTTTAAACCACATAATAGAATTTTTAACTAAATTCGGTTGGAAATTAATTTTCTTCCAAAAAAGAAACATTTTCAAGGAAACAATTACATTTTGAATTGAATTGGAGAATTTTCAACCAAAAAATTGAATGTTTAACAAAGTAGTTCAACTATAAAAAATTAAAAATAGATTAATTCGTAACCAAAACAGATTGATTTCCAACCAAGCAGTTCTATTTTCAATAAAAAAGGATGCTATTTCTACTAAACTTGAGGTATTCTCAAACATCTCCTAAATTTACTTGGATTGTTCCTAAAGTTTTAAAAAATCTTTTAAAATTAATCAAATTTCCTTCAAATCTTTCACATGTTTATCATTTTCAAGAAAATAAGTGAATTTTGAACGAATTAATTGAATTTTTAACGAAAAATATCAATTTTCAACCAAGCAGATTAATTTTTAACAAATTGCAAGAATTTTCAACAAAAAATTATTAATTTTCCACAGAAAATGTATGATATTTATAAAAAAAATACGAATTTTCGACAAAACAGTTTTTCATTTTTTACCCGAAAACATGAATTTTTGAACAAAAAACTTCAATTTTCAACGAAAAAGATCAGTTTTCAATCAGGCAGATTAATTTTCAACAAAATAAAAGAATTTTCATCAAAATAAAAGAATTTTCATCAAAATTTTTTACATTTTCAAATAAAGAGATGAATTTTCAATCTAAAAAGACAAATTTCCGACAAAATAGTTCAATTTTGAATATAGAAAAATTAGGAAGGAAAGAAAAAAAATTTGAAAGAAATTGTTGAATTTTTAATCAATTTTCTACGAAAACAACCCGAAAATATGAATTTCTAATAATAAAGTTAATTTTCAACCAAATAGTTGAATTTTTAATAAAAAGGATGAATCTTTAGCCAAAAATATAATAGTTGATATTGAAACGAAAAAATTATTTTATTTAAATTAAAGAGTTAATATCATCCAAAAAATGGCGTGCTTTATATTATTATTATTATATTTTTTTACAAAATTGTTGAATTATCAACCAAATCATATTAAGTTTCAAACAATGAGCTACCTTTTTAACCAAAAAGGATAAAATTTCTACCAAAAGGGATGAATTTTTAAAATCTTTTAAATTGACTAAAATTACTCATTAAATGTTGAAAAATACTTCAAAATAAAAAAAATTCCCCATAATCTTAGCACATTAAAAAAATGTCCTAAACTGTGCGAGATTATTTTTCGATAGTTTTGAAAATATTTAGAAATCTTTTTGCGTATATACTATTAAAATTAATTTTTCAAAATAAAAATGTATTAAAAAATTTCCTAAGAATCAAAAGAACATTTTTTTATTCTCTTGAAACTTTTCAAAAATTTTAAAAAGCTTATAAATGTTTCGTTCTATATCTTCAAACATCTAAATTTTGCTTTAAATTTTCTAAAACTATTTTAATTATTAAATTATGTTCGAGTTTTGTCAAAATTTTAAATGTTTCTTAAACATACTCGAATTTTTTCTAAAAATCTGTAATTTTACCAATTTTAGAAATGTTGCATTAAATTATTTTACATTTTTTTTTCTCGCAATTTTCAGAAGTATTTTGAAATTATTTTAAATTTCTCCAAGAATATTAAGATTAAGATATATTTTCGTTCTTTCGAAATCTTCAAAAATCTTGATTTTGTTAAGAAGATTGCAATATCTCCAAATAAATAAAACAAATTGGAAAAAGCTATGTAAAGCCATATTTACGCAGTGTTGCAACTAGAGATGTACAGACGTTTGTTGAATATTTCCAGTACAGTCGGGTTTTTCAAAATAAAAAGCCAGTTTGGTGATGCAAGAACTAAAATTAAAAAAGAAGGATATGGCAAATTCCGAGGAACTACAAGTCGAAATGTTTTTTGTTTTGTTTTTTTAATTTCTATGTTTATTGTATTATTGTGAAGACATGTAGATATAAAATATAACTACTTAAGATATTCTTACACTTAATTATTTCAGAAAGGGAACGCGAAAGGCACAAACCCACGCCGCCTCCAAAGCCAGTTGCCCTTGCAACAGGGCAGTATATGTATGGGGATCTAGCCCTGGCGCCGGAAATGTACAATCAGCTTAGAGTTTTCCAAAAGAAGGCGAAAGATCTTAATCAAGAAAAAAGGAATTTGCGACGCATGGCTCAAGCACAAGCGCACACAGTACGAGAAAGTATTAGAGATTCTTACATTACAATCAGGTAAATTTTATTAAACCTCTTTTAAGATCGAAATGAAATCTACTTTCTTGTGAACCATTTTATATATGAAAATCAGAACTAATTAATTTTTTACCGTAAAAGAAGAACCCTGAATAAAATACATACAGTGAGTGTAACAAATTTGCATACACCTCTTGTTTGATAACTGATTAAGTTCTCTCGATTTTAACTATTCGAGAGATAACAAATTTTCTCTTTAAAAAATTGATTAATCTCGAATTTTTGTATAAAATGAGCCCAGGATGATAACAACTTGTCTATTTTTTAAGTAGATACTGTAAAAATAGTGTAAATTTCAATATTTTCAATAAATTACGAAATAATCAACATTTTTCAATGTTCTTGCACTCATTATAAAGCTATTATTTTCCGTATTATAACAGCTCAGAATATATATATTTATTTAATTTTTACTCTAAATTTATTATTTAATATTTATTTTTTGACTGGACATTTTACAAATTTTTAGGGGAAAAAATCACTAAAATCCCTTGATGTGCTTCAAAATTCGTAAAAATACATCGGTACCACATGCAATCCTTTAAAATCCCGTAACTTTTTTAAAAATATCTTTAAATTCTTTATAATAATCGACAATATCTTTAAATTCCGTTTAATCTTTTGAAATCTTTTAAAATCCTTTGAAATTTCTTTGGATTAGATCTCTTAAAATCCGTTTAAATCCATATCAATCTTTAAAACCCGCTTCGAATCTTCGAAATCCCATTAAAATTCCTTGATATTCTTCAAAGTTCGTGAATTTAAACTTTTTTAATCTTTTGAAATCTCTTAAAATACCTTTAAATGCTTTAAAATCTTTTGAAATCTTTTAAAAACTCTTAAAATTTTTTTAATCTTTACAAATCTTTTGAAATCTCATAAAATCTTTTTAAATACCTTTAAATCTTTAAAACCCCCTAAAATCCTCTGATATCCTTCAAAATTAGGGAAAATACTTCGTATTACATGAAATATTTAAAAAACTGTAAAATTTTTGAAATCTTTTGAATGCTTTAAAATTTTTTTAAATCCGTTAAAATGCGTGAAAATCTCTGAACCTCGGTTAAAATCCTAGAAATTCCGTGAAATGCTACGAATTCTTAAAATGACTTGAAAACTTTTAAATCTTTGTAAAATTTATTAAAATCTTTAACATCCGTGAGATCTCTCCGAATGTTGAAATCCCTAGCAGTATATTAAAATCTATTAAATGTCTTAAAAGATATTAAAATTACACGAAATTTATGTATTCTTTTAAAATATTTTAAAATACCTCTAAATCCTTTGAAATTGATTGAAATCGATCAAAATCCCTTAAAATTCTTTGAAATCTTTGAAATGGAACATATGAAATTCCGTTAAGATTACTTAGAATCCTTCGAATAATCATTTGAGATTTTTGAAATCCCCCGAAATCTTATACAAAACTTTTTAATTCTTTCAAATCTTTGAAATCCCCTTAAAATTCTCTAGTATCCTTCAAAATCCTTGAAATCTTTTGAACGATATAAAATTCTTTAAAATCCTTTAAAATGCTTGAAAACCTATTACAATTTCAAAACATCGGTTAAAATCCTAGAAAATCCGTATATTGCTTTAAAATTTTAAAACTACTTGAAATATTTCAAATCTTTGTAAAATTCATTGAAATCTATAACATTTGTGAGATCTTTCCAAATCTTGAAGTACCTTCCAGTATATTAAAATCTAATTAATGTCCTAAAAGCCAATAAAATTGCACGAAATTTACGTAAACCTTTGAAATATCTTGAAATGCTTTTAAACCCTTTGAAATTGATTGAAATCGATTCAAATCTCTTAAAATTCTTAGTAATCTTTGAAATCCAATATATTACAATCCGTTAAATTTTTTCAAAGACCATAAGGATTCCTCGAAATCTCTTAACATCATCGCAACTCTTTTATATCTCTTAAAATCCGTTAAAATTACTTAGGACCCTTTAAAGCATTTGATCTCCTAAGATCTTATAAAATCTCTTGTAATCTCTTAAAATCTTCGAAATCCCATGATATTCTTAATAATTCGTGAAAATACTTTGATATATGAAGACCTTTAAAATACTTTAAAAATGCCGTGACTTATTTTAAAATCTCTTAAAATATCTTAAAACCCTTTAAAAATTGTAAAAATCCTTTTCTTTAGAATTCCTTAAAATCCTTTTAAATCTGTGGAAATTCCTGAAAATCTCTTAAAACCGATTAAAATTCTTGATATACTGTCAAATGTTTCCAAATCTTAAGATCCCTTGAAATCTTGGAAATTTTCTTAAGATTTATAGAAATTGACAAATTGATGTCAACAAAATTGATTCTAAAACGTTAAATGTTTTAAAATCTGTTGAAATCTTACAAAATCCTCTAAAATTTGTGGATATATTTTTTGGAATCATTTTAAATCTCTCAAAATCCATTTAAGTGATTAGAAATCTTTATAAAATCCGTAAAAATCTTTGCAAATATTTTTAAATATCTTGAAATCTTTTTAAATTTTAAAATTTGTTTAAAATTCTTGGAAATCCCTTAAAATTTCTAAAAATCTGTTTAAATTTTTTAAATTTCGCAAAATATTTCAAAATCTTAAAATCTCTTTAAAACTTTATAAAATCTGTTAAATTCCCTTAAAAATTTTGAAAATATTTTTAAATTTCTTGAAATCTATTGCAATTTTATAGAATCTCTTTAACTCTCTTCAAATCTTCGGAATTCTATTAAAATTTCCTGATATCCTTCAAAATTCGTAAAAAT